>RJWH01001643.1:108521-252352 GCA_004363575.1 Solenodon paradoxus
TTTTTTTTTTTTTTTTTTTTTTTTTCTTTTATTTCAATTCTTTCTCTTGAAAAAAACTGGACATATCTCTTCACAGTTAGATTGAAAGATATTTTGAGGGGCCTCATCCAGAGTTATACCCGAGCATCTACCATCTCTGACAATGGACATGCTTTTTAAGACGAAGTCCACCATTTATTTTAGCCCAGGATAAGCTCCTTGTCTATTTTGAAATTTCCCATAAAGAAGGATCCTACATCCAGGTCAGACTCTAAGACTTCTTTCATTTTTTTCATCTGTCTCCCAGAAGATATGTGAGGTCCACCAGCAGAGCGATCTCCTTAAACAAGTACCCAGAAGTCAAAAAGCAGATGTATTACCCAATATCTGTCACACTGTATTATAGTTAGTTATTCACCTGTCTGTCTTCTCCTCTACACTATACACTACTGAAAACTAGAATTTATTGCTATTTATAATCTTTTCAACATCTATTAAGGTCCTAGTACCAAGGTAACTATAAATATTAGCTATTAGCTATCTTAACAATCATTAAAATTAATAATCACCAAACATAGAATTTTAGAGCTAGGAGTGATATAAAAGTTCATCACAAAACTCATATGAACAATTAGGAGTCACATTCTAAGAATTAGATAACTCTTTCATGATCAGATCATATAGCTAATAGGTAAGAGAACCACAAAGACTCAGTCTACTGATGATAGATATTCAGTTCTTTCCACTATATAACACAATGATTTTGTACACTGTCATTCACAATTGGAATAAAATAAACTACACATACAAATAAGAATAACAAATCGATAGATGCATTATTCCTTCATCTTGTTGTAACAGCTAGAAAGATTCTAAATTTTTCTCACTTAAACCATCAGAAGCAAGTAATGATATTAACTCTATAGACCTTTTATTTTTATGATAACAAAACAAATACAAGATTTTTAAAGTAATTTTGGTGCAAGCATGAAACAGATGGGACATAGAAATTCAAAGTGAAATAAAATTTTATTTCATCTGTCCCCTGCCTCTTAATTTGATGGTTACAATTACTAACAATTATGTGTCAAAAGAATAAGAGAACAATACCCAGATACTAAGCATTGTTGCATATCCTTGTCAGTTTTCCAATGTGATGTGGTGGCAGTAATTCTGGAAAGCTGATACTAAGCACCATCTTTTGCAATAAATGTTTGCAGAGCCTCAATATCAACTTTTAAATATCATCGCCATCAGTTTTTAAGATTGCAAATAGTTAAAACATAAATAACAATAGTGATAATTTTCAAGCAATGTAAATTTAGAAAAGGAACTCTTCAATACATACAAGAACATTTTCTCCCTGATGTTTCAAATAGCAAAGAATTAAAATAAAACTGCTGACAGTTACCTCTTTTATAATAGGCTACTCTTCACATAGTAGGAAACCTTCCAAATGTAACTCTGCTCTCTCTGTCCCAAATTCACCAGATTCTACCTCAAGGCACCAGTGGAATTTATCTGACAGCAAGTCTTTATTTAGAGGAGGGAAAGAGAGGACAGTTGAACATTATGGCATTAATATGAAGTTTCAGCCTTCTCCAAAACTGCATAGGACATAGATTTCTTTGCAAAATAAAATGCACAAAGGCATATCAGGATCATTCATTTCAGTTTCATTACTGGTAATTGATCACACTGCCCAGAGGAAATCAGTCCATTTGTTTTTCATGAGCCAGTCTGGACAGAGGTCACTATTCACATCTCTCCTCTGTAATGAACTAATTATGAAAACAATAGGCACTTAATGAAAAGCATCACCAAGGAAACATGTTTATCTTCATTCTTTTGAACTTTCCAAGTGTGTAGATATGGGCTTCAGATAATTTTCTCTGCTAATCCTTGTTAAACAACACTTGGTTTTTACCTTCATCCAAAATTTTCCTCCAAAGATTGATCATAAAGTTGTTGCTCTCATTCTCCCCAACACAGCAGATGCCCACGTCAAACATTAAAAGAAATGACCAGTCTCTCAAAGATGTTCTAAGGGAACCTCACTCTAATTGGTTTGCATGGCTTGCAAAGAAAACACCAGCACACATATAAACAGACTGACAGGTTGTCTGATTCCACAGTGACTTTTACAAGTCCCTGTGTTCAATGAGCTTCGAGAACATCCTCAGGCACTGCTCATTAGCAAAACACAGCTGATACCACTCCAAAGGTAATTGGTTGGGGGTAGGGTGAGAGGAAAAGGTATATCCTTTCTGTCCCTGAATGTGGAAGTCCAAAGACTATACTAAGACCTCAGCACTAAAACAGCCAGAATAATTTTCTTTTTTAAATAACAAAAACTTCTCACAAAGTAAGAAGCTTGGCAATCTGGTTCATAGCCCTTTAGCTAACATTTCGGATCTCATTTCCTGCCTTGAGCCATATCAAAGATAAGGACCAACACATATCTGCAATATTTAAGGTACTGACTACAGATATTAACACCAGTCAATGATGACCTTTTATGACAGATTTTAATATAGTGACTTCTTACAGATTTTTCACATTCTTAGTATACTATCTATTACCCTATCCCCAAAAGGTTGTGATTCATTTAGTTACAACCACTTTAAAATGAATCCAGTATATATTGCAATATGTTCAGAAGTGGCTCATGGCACCAGGGAGGGTATAATTATTCCCTCCCAGCTATTCAGTTTTGCTGACAGCAGATAATAATTGTGTAGGCCTGCACCCTACATAACCCTAGAGGGGTTTTCAAAGTAACAAATTTTGGGGAAAAAAGTTTAATGAAAATTTTTCTGAAAATTGTAGCAGACACAACCCAGCACAGAACACTTAAAATACAATTTGAGTTTTGTCAAGAGGGATGTGGCAACGGGAGAAAAAGAAAAGATACATATTTTCATATATATCTCTGTGTGTGTATGTGCACACATACACACACAGAGATATATATGAAATTAAAAGGATAATGTTGCATATGGTGATCCTCTGAATTTCTGTTAATTTCTAAAAACGTTATTCCCTTTTGTAGGAATGCATTAAAGATCACAAAATTTCATTAAAAAATAGAGATGGTTAAGCTGCTATTTACTTAGCTAGGTCCTTCTTCCCTTCCCCCACTGTGACTACCAAGGTTACAAACAAGTCCGCAGAAATGTCAAGTAACTGCCTAGAAACCTGTACCACAAGTCCCAGGAGATAAGCAGTAGACTCATCACTCACAGCTGTGACTTCTCTCTCTGAGATCTTTGCTAGCAAGCTTTGATAAATACTTAACTCTTTTGTGACCCAGTTTCACATTTTGAGATTATGTTTCTCCCATTTCTCTTTATGGAAAATAACAATCAACTGAAAATATAATCTAAGTGGTGCCTTAATATAATGGGGATAAGCTGTCTAAGATCTGTGACCTCAGAGAGAGCTCCCAGGCCCTAGAAAAGGTATGACCAGAGAGGAAAATAAAAGAACAAAGTTGATTTCTCCTACAACTGAAAAAGTCATGAGGGACAAAAAAGACAAATAAATTTGGCACACAAAAAAAGTGAATCCCATCTATGTATTCCCCATGCAATAAGACAGTACTAATGAGATCCAAACCTGTCTACCTCTCATCATTCATATCTATCTTTTTTAAAGAAATATTTTATATATATTTTTTATTTTAGTTGCACATTTTGGTTGCCCCCCAAGGGAACCACGACACAAATCCAGATTCACAGGAAGGTTGTGGACTGTGTTTGACCGAGGGCAAGGAACCCAACCACTACTCCACCAGAGCATACCAATCTTTATACACATTAGTGCTACAGAACTCTCCATTAAGTCTGTGCCTTGGAACCTATCACTTAATATCACTTTCTTTCCTCTATGACACTCTCATTAGTGACTAACAAGTGGACCAGAATAGACAGGTTGTAAGGCAAAGGCATCATTTGTGTCCACTTATTGGAGTCCAAATGAAAAGACTATAATGCTGAGAAGTGACCTGACAGAAAGACTTCCTGTGCTGGAAAGACAATGACTGGGAGTTCTACTGACTAACACTGATCCAGATTAAAATTAGCATATATTATTATCGATAGTTTTCTTTAATTTCTCAGAAGGCTGCAGCATCTCAATAACTATATCATTTTACTATTTCAAAGCTCTTGCTCTGTTAACATTATTTTTATATTTCTGTATTTAGTTTTACAAGGCAACGCATAAAATCATGGAGTAGTTTAAATAATCAGCTTGAGTGAAGAAATCTCATAAGCAAAATAAATAGGTGAATTTCAATAAACCAATGCTGAGTACACTCAGCAAAAAGATGACAATATATAATTATGCTTCCAAGTGGACAACGCAAAACATGAAATATGGCAGAACAGTCACCATTCATTATATAATAATCTCCAAGTACCAATCTTACCCAGCACGATAGTCTAAGATAAATTTATCATATGAATATTTATATAAGGATAACCCAAAAAGAAGGTGGCGGGTGTCAAATCTTCTCATAGGTTACAAATAAAAACTGCAGAAACTCCCTCATATGAACATATATTAATCTATCACTGAAGTCAAAAGCATCAGTTTAAAACACTGAGTGAAAAACCATTCGTGGTGTTCAAATATGTGGCTACCCAGGAGTTTGCCATTACAGAGGCTTTGGCTGGAAGACTATTTGACATCTAGACATTCACATGCAGGAACAATCCAGTTAGCATACAGATTGCTTACAGGGAAGAGTCTAAGAGGAAAAGTTACCAGGCCTCCTAAAGCGAGAATAAGGCTACCAGCAGATCAACCCATGGAAATGTGTCAGGTGAAGAAGTCAAGAGGTTTGAAGGACAGAACAAATTGTCAAAGAGATAAGCAAGCAAGTTTTGATACTGAAAAGCAAAGGAATATATCAGAGCAAAAACAGGAGAAAGAGATTTTAGAGAAAAAACACAATGACCAGTCTCCAAAGATGTTCATTTTATTTAGGCTCCATAGCACATCTTCGAGCTTATGATATTAAACATGGCAAAATGACATGCACATTTTTTTGTAAAAAAATGAAGAGCAGACAATTTGAGACTAAAGCCATAGGAAGTGAATGCTAAAAGACAGGAATTCTGTATTAAGCGTACCAGATATAGAGGTCAGATAAGCAAATAAGGCAGATGACATTTTCTTTTGAAAATCAGATTTGCATTCTTTCCCAGATATAGGAGACTACTCAGAAGGCATTCAGAATGTTGTGGTAGTCACAAAACTTCTGCTTCAACATCCCAATATGATCTCTCAAGGCTATTCAGGGTCATGGAGTCTCCACAAGGACCTGGCAGAAGGGATGAGTGGGACCGACTCATAGGTCTTTGTTTCTGAACCACACGTGCCCTGAGGAATAATTTTTTCTAATTATTACAATTGCTCTATAAGGGTTGGTAGAGTTCTGAGAGCCACAAAGCAGTAGCTGAGTCAGATTCTAGGCAGAGGGAGGAATTTGGCAGAGGGTGAGTAAATGATCCACTTGGGATGGATATGCTTACAAGGGACAGATTCCCAGAAGAGTCAGCAGTAGCTGTAGGGCTGAATAATTTATAGCTTAGGAGAGAAGCTGTATTGGTGAACACCATCATTTAAAGCATTCACACATGACAACTGAAACTATAAGCAAGAGGGAGCTATTACAGGCCACTGGAGATAGAACTGTCACGATTGAGGGCTGTATAGGGTTATTGAAATTATGGTTGATTGTTAATGTTGCAAAAGAAATATTTGAAAAGTAATGAATAGCAAATTATTCAATCCATTTAACAATATGCGTTTTACTGACAACCTGTAATAGCAATTGTAACAGCGATTGTGGTAATGCTATGCTCACTACAAACTGGAAACATTCAAATCTGGAGAAGACAAAGAAATAAAAAAATTTCATTTCTTGAGAGTCAGAAAATCTGAATAGGCACAGATGTGATAACTGAAAACCAACTTCTGAAGGATGACTGCGTGATGTCAAGGATATTTCAAAAATGTATACAAGAGTCCTCAAAAACGCTACTTATAAAATACACTCCAACATTACTCAAAACCTGCTGGATAGCAGGCAGATGAAAGCAGTAATCAAGTAAGAAATAATTTAGGATATGATATTGATAGAGGTCTGAAAAAGCCCATTTGCTTTCAAGAAAACATTTAGGAAATTTTGGAGCAATTAGAGTTCAAATCCTGCCTCTGTCCTTTAGCAGCATGTTGCTTTGGGCAATCAGTTAATATTTTACAATAAGCTAAAAAGAACCAGCATAAGAATACTGAATACTTTTTTACACTTTTAAAAATTATTTAAGAACCCAAAGAGTTTCTATCTATACAGACTATATCTATGAGTATTCATCATATAAGAATTTAAACTGAGATGTAAAAAAATAAATTTAGTACTGATTTATTTAAATAGAACAATAATAGCTTAAGTTATAATATTTTAAGAAAAATAACTATCATCTAATAGTGAGAAAATCATGATTTATGTTTTGGTAAACAATGTTCAACTTTATAGAAGAGCGGCGGATTCTTACATCACATCTGCATTGAATTTGTGGAAATGTTTTGATAGAGGTATATAATGAAAATCCAGCTGCCTATAGATAGGTTAAATAAAGAAATATTTAAATAATCTTATAAGATAATTACAGACTTTGTGCTTTGATATTACATCAAACGTTGACAAGCAGTAGTTTCCTAAGCTTATCAACTAACTTTGTGTAGCCTGTGATATTTAAGTCCATCTTTTGGTTTACCTCCCACTTAAAATGGATCTTTTACCAATGCAGCAGAAGTGCTTTAGGCAAACATCTCATTTTATCACATGGAATAGTGAGGACTCGTGTTTTCAAGTGTTATGATTTAATATAATTAGTAACTCTTACAGTTTTATTACAGACATTCTTAAATGAAACTGCTTTTTTTGTTTGCTTTACTATGAGTGTGTGATAACAGTGAAGAATACAAGACCAAGAATACAGGTCACTACCTCAGGCACATTTTACACATTACTACATAATATTGCTTTGTGTAATCACTGCGATTGTCAACAGAGTGAAAAAAAAAAAAAAAGCTAATAAAAAGGCCAATGCTAAGAAAATAATTTGCCTAACAGAATGCTGGAAAGCGGAAAGTATCTTAGGGACTACAGGTGTCCACGAACCACTCTTTGAGAAATAATGCTCGTTATTTCAGAAAAACCAAAGTTTGTAATATACGTGAAGGGAAAAAAATCTGAACTCCCATGATAAATACTACACTTTAAAACAAATGGTGATATTATCCCTAATATCACGCGATTTCCAGTCAAGTTATGCTGGGGAAATAGACACAAAAGATAATTTGAAAATGATGTACAGTAAATGCTGTCACATTTTCCAAGGGCATAGAAAAAGGTAAATAATCAAGGTAGCAGTCCTCTCTCAAAACTCCACATATAGGCCATGCAGTCTAGTACATCCTGGGAGTTGTCCCACATACATCCCAAGGTTCCAGGTTCAAGGCCCAGGGATGGGAAAATAACCAGTGTGAACAACTAAATAAAATGCTTCTTCCTTTCTCTTCCTGCCTGCCTCTCTACTTGCCTTCATTCCTGCCTGCATCTTTCTTTTAAACAATAAATAAATAAATAAGCATATAAAAATATTTAAATATTTAAAATAAAAATACCTAAATAATATATATTATAATAAATAATATTTAAAATTAAAATATTTAAAATAATTTATCAACGTAAAATAATACATGTTTCTTATATAACAAATATATATTTTTAAAACTACAAAGAAGAAAATACAATTAGTAAGCCCCCACTCAGATTTAACTACAACTAATAGTTTGACATATTTGATCCTTATCTCTTTCTATAAATAAATAAATTCTTCATTTAAGGTTTGTGATTATCATATATATTTATACATACATATGTAGGTTTATAGTCAGTTTTTAACTCAGCATTATATTTGAAAGATTTCCATTTGTCTTGAAAAAATTGCAGACACATCACTTTTAACAATGTCATATGGGTATGGGTAAATCATAACCTAAATTATCCTTTATTAGATTTTTATCAAATTTGTATAATTCAATATAAACACAAATCTCTTTCTGCAAGTTAACATAGATCCCTCAGAGTTTGTTCTCAGTAGCAGAATTTCTGAGGAAACATCAAAATAAAAGCCTTAAGATTCTTGCCATATAATGCCAAATTTCTTTCATAAAATGTTATGCTAGTCCAGTTTAAGATGTAGGCCAAACACATGCCTTCCCCCACTCTCACAAGTTGTTATTGAAAAGACACACAAGGTATTTTTTAAATAAATCGTAACATCTTTGAAAATGGAAAAAGAAATATCAGCATATTCCATATAGTTGAGGGACTCCTAAAACATAAAAATCAGATGCAATCGGATTAAAGGATAGTACAGTGCACAGAAAACTAGTGTGAAACCCCTGTGCTTAACAGGATTCTGACAAAGGGAACTCTGTAGAAGCTTCAAGTTAAAAGTCAGTGAGTATAATGACAGAAAGAAACAGGACCCATTAGGTGAACAGATTATTAAAGCACTGGATTTAGAATAGCTGGGCCTGATAGCCATTCTCTTGCAGACAGAGGCTAAAGACTTTTACCTGGAGGATTAAGTCCAGAAAACTTTTCTCCTAAGAAATGGATCATCTCCCAGGGGAGGGTACCACATAAGGATGATGAAACCAGAGAGAAAGAAGTCTAGGGCTTAAGATGATGGGAAACCTCTATAACACATGGCAGGAAAGAATACAGTTTGATACAGAAAAGGACTTCACTAAGATTCCCCACTTGTAAAGTCAAGTCCTTATTTGGCAATGGAGCACGTATACTCTGCCCACCAACATCAACAATCAGTGCCTCCATCAACAAATTGTACCTTTTAGAATTTGAAATTAGAATCACATTGAAGGCATGTTGGGGAAACAAACCTTTAAAATTGCATGATCAGGTGCTCCCTTGTTGGGCAGCAGTTAGGTCAGTGGCCTCTAAGGGAGTTCAATTCACAGGCCCCTGCATTCAAAGTCTGGGGTTCTGGGGGAAACCACCAATGTGAGTAACCATTTTAAATGAAAATAAAATGAAACACTTCCTTCTCTCTCTCCCTGCCTGCCTGTCTCCTCCGCTTCATTCATCCCTGCACCTTTTCTTTAAAAAAAGCAGTAACAACAAAAATTGCTTGGTAATTCCAAGCAACCCAGTTATACAAATTAAGCTGTTCTTTTTTCATAAATCTAAAGAGTCAAACTGGGATCATTAGATATTGGAGGAATATTGAAAGTGTGAAAGTAATGAGTCAAACTTAAAAAACAAACCTGTGAGAGAACAGTGTCAAATTAGGGGAGAAATATTTTTTTCAAAATTATTTTTCTGAAAATTTCTTCAATATATTTTTTAGTATCTTGAAAGCCAGTCAAGAGAATATACCCATAAATCAAGAAGAGTCTTCTATGATAAGGGAATAATTGAAGGACAATAAAAGAAAATTTTCAGCAAAACTAAACGGTGGGTTAAATCAGTGGTTTTTAAGACTTAAGGACCACTAAATCCATGATGTGTATATGTATGTATATTACATGTATATAATATCATTAGGTGATAATTCTCCATTCAGTCATGTACCCTCCATAATTCCATTTATTTTCTAAAAAGTACTAATGATCCTTTGATATACTGTGATCCAGAGTGTGAAAACAATTGTTTTAGTGTCGTAAAATAATTGAAAGCCAAGGGGATAGTCTGTCAAATAAAGAGTAAGAAATTGTGCAGAATCAAAAGTAAAACATTAAAGGGAATGGATAAACTGAGTAACAAGAGCTACAGATGAAAAATTCAAGAGGCTTAATATCTGCATAGGAAATAAAGGAATCAACGAAAAGACTAAAGAAAATCATAAAAAATAAACTGAACTATTACAACTGAAAATGTCTCAAGTAGGGCTGAGCAAGATTAATATTTCTTTTAAACAGATACACATCTACAAACTCCTGTTGATTTCAGGATTTCATGGGTAAACAAAGGATTCTAAACACTTCAAGACAGAATAAACCAATTACATAGAAAGCAACAAAAATCAGTATGTCTACCTGACATTCGTTTATCATTCATTTCCTTTTGGCAATACTGTATGCATGAACACAAAAAGAACGATTTTTCAAATCCTGAAGGTAAATGATATTGAACTTAAAACTTCAAACCCTGCCAAACTTATAAAAACAAAGTTTTGGAGATAACCCATTTCAATGGGTTCAATTACACTGTGGTTTTACAATGGTAGATAAGTACATACAGAATCATAACATTTTTAAATAATGTTTGTTGGTTTTTAATTTTTAGAATCAATCTATAAGCAAAGCAGAAATAACTATACAAATAAAAGATAGTTTAAATATTATAACACTTGACAATATAGCAATAAGAAAGCAGCAAATTTATAAAATGGAGCATAAAAAGGGGGGAAGGTAATAAGCATGACTGGCTTACTTTTTTTTTAGATTGTGATAATAGTACATAGGTCATAAATTGAAATACCTAAAAAACTGAAAATAAAAACTTACAAAAATTGGGAGGAATTTTAGCTATTTTAAACACTTCATTTTCCAAAAGAGAAGTTGATAAATATGGTTTGAAGTTAATAAAGATACGGAGATTTTAAGAGTCTAATAGTTATCATTACAAAAGCTGAAAGTATTGATAACAGTGATGGTCTCTAGTGAGTGAGGCTGGAAAGATGGATAGGAAAGAAGAATTTTATCTTTACTTTTGATTATTTGGACTTATTTTTCTTATCACATATAAGCATGTATATATTTTTTTTCCAGAAAGAAGATTTTACCATCATATACTATCCATGTTGATAAATGCTACTTATTAAAAATGTTATTGAAGGAACATTGCATCAAAACATTCTATAGGTTTAAGATGTTCATCATTATAAATCAACATCTAAATATAATACATTGTTTGCCAACAATATTTTTGCTCAACTGATAAGAGAAAAATACTATCTCATTTTCACTTAGTTTTAAATATCTATAATTAGCTATCTTTTGAATTTCATTTTAAGTCTATTTTTGCCATTGGCCTATAAACATTTTAATTTTACTTATTTATAAAAGATCTTTATAAAGAAAACTACCTGCTTGTCTCATTTGTTATAAACATATTCTCCAATTCCCCATTTATCTTTCATTGCAATTTCTAGGGTATATTTGACATTAAAAAATATTTCCTTTATGGATACTTGACCTTTGCTTTTATGTGTCCAATTTATGTATCAGCCACCCTACACTTTGATATAATAGATATTGATACCCTTAAAATACCTTTCCTACACCTGAATCTGCTTTATACATTAGATGAAGAAGAGTGATTCTCAACCATTTCACGGAGCTGGGATAAAATTCTAGGTACCTTCCAATGCACCTAGATGGCAGAGCAGGACAGAGGAATCTTAGCTATTGTAGTGACAATAAATATGAGCAGAGTTTCATAAAGACACCCTTCTCTCAAGCAAAGCTTAAGTGAGGGTTGAGTGGAGGGACTCTTCCACAGAGCCTTTGGATAGCTGGAGACTTCAGGCTGACTAATTCGAACAGGACGGTTTATTATATGTGAATATTCAAATTCATTGCCCCGACATGCAGATGATGATGAAAGATAAAAAGAGCAGGAGCTCCAAGTAGAAGGTATGTGAAAGTTCTGGGAGGATCAGCTAGGAAGCTCACAGAATACCCTCTTGTTGGTCCATCTTTCTCTCTGCATCACACACACAGTTGGTAGGATGCAGAGGCTTAGCAGACTGAGGACTATCTGGTATCTGATGGTGTAGAGATGTGGAGACAATCAGGAGACAGAAAGAAGTGATTTTCCCTGAACTGCTCGATCAGCATGAAAAATTGAAAATGGTAAGAAGGGAAATGTAGCTACCAAAGAACTCCAAGTCTTATAAAAGACCTTAAAAGCTTTCTAGATTCCCCTGATCCATGAGGGGCAATGAGTGCAGAAACCATATTAGGAATGCTATCATTTTTAAGAGGAAACACTCTTTCCAAAATAAGTGTGACTATTGGTTCATTTGGGGGCATGGTAATGTCAAATACATTTTTGATGAGCATTATCTACTAACCTTAGCAGGATCTCAACACGTCTGATATGATTTCCCTATTAGGTTATTCTTCCTAAATTTGGGATGTTAAGCCAAAAAGTCATAGATAGTTTCTTCCAAGATATTTAAAATTCTCTTGATTTATTTTCCTGTTTCTTTTAAAACTTTTTTATTTAGTCCAGGTAGAATTTACTTTTAGATATTTTATGTAAATTCGATGTTTCCATATACCCAATTTTTGCTCTAATATTTGTTGAAAAGTGTCTATTTTTCCTATCCTATTGTGGTTAACCGGAGTTCCTATTTATAGATGTAGTTTATGGGAATAATCCTTTAATATAAAAGACAACATTTTACAATAGAAAAGAGTGTGCATGGGATCTCTCTCACTCTCTCTCTCTCTCTCTCTCTCTCTCTCTCTCTCTCTCCCCCAACCCCACTTCCTTCCTCCCAGAATCGAGGTATCTCAGAAGCCAAATAATTTATCAGATTTTTCAGAGATAAAATCAGAATTAAAGATGAGTAAATGTTCCTTAGATATTTTATCTAAGTCTTGCTGAAAGAGAGATAAAATAATCTTCGTAGCATCATCAAACTTAATGGCATGCTGTAATAATAAGGTTTTTCCTAATGTCAGAAAATCATTACTTCTTAACAACTTTCAGTTTAGACTAATTTTATTAACGTGTGGTGAATGATTCTTTGCATGAATTACTGATTTTTTTCTTCGACAGTATTCTATTTTGGATTTCTGTCTTTATATCAAATAAGTCCTAGCTACTAAAAGAAAATAGCAATCAAATGAAACAAACAATGGCAGTGGTATTTCATGTTTGGGTTTGTATGTCTGGGGGATGGTGTTACATGTAATCTCAGCTGAGAGGAAAAATACAAGAGGTTATTTTAGCACAGGTTCAACATTTACATCATCAGTTAAGCTCTTTTTATTGTTCTCTCCTTCACCATCTTTAACAATAGTCAAAGCTACTTCTTTTTCACAAACAGTCCAACACCTCATGTTTGTAAAAATAGCCACTGTCACTATAAATACCAACAAGACCTGCTTTTTTCTGAACCTAATATTAAGATACCAACACAGCTTTTGCCAGATGTTCTTCAGCAAAGTTTTCTTAACTGAGTCAGTAAGCATGCTTCTGCTGTAAAGAGGACTAAAAAAGTGAACTGCTAGAAAAAGAACATAAGTGTGATCCTTACTTAAAAGTTAAAACAATCATGATTAATCATCTGGGCTGGGAAGATTACAGCAGAAAAAAAATTATGATTCTTTCAATAAGGAAAGAGATGGAATAGAGATGAGTAAGGATAAAATTAACAATATGTCTGCCACTATACTATTTATTCTATTTTTATTTTTAAATCAGATGTAGTCTTTTTGTACTAAATTTATAATAATCAGTAATCAAAGTTAATGCTGGTTTGCTAAAACAAGATGTTCTAAATTTTCCATGTTTCTCAATGACATGTGCAAGCATGTTTTCAGAACTCCAGTAAATTAATCTGAGTTCATAGCTTTTTTAGAGGGAATAATACTTTACATCATACTATTTTGTTAGGATTACTGATACAATCATTGATTTTTGCTGAGTAAATTCTGATAATTGATTTGTTAAAATATTTTATTTATGTGATCAAATATAATAGGTTCAACTTCAATATATTACTGAAAAAAATTCTCACTGACAATATCTCTATACATTAATTTTCAATATTAACTCCATATTTCTTATTGATCAGATTTTTAAGGAATGTTCTCGAATGCATTGCTTTTCTTTTAAATAATTTACTAATTTCTGCCTTCAGTTTTATAATTTTGTAACTAATTTCTTTAGGATTTTTTTTTCAAATCTGTAATTCAAAGCTTATTGAGTTTATACTAATCCCTCCTTAATAATAACAATAGACTTAAAGGTAATATTATATCACTTAAGTTAAAATACCTTTAGTTTCCATTTCTTACTGAATATATAGTTGTTTAGTATTGGAGAGCTGATTTTTTTTATAAATAGTCATTCATTTCTACTCCATTTGTCATGTCTAGCAATCATTGGATCAACATGTATATTACCAACAATGTGTCCTGTACAATTTCAAGATGAAGACATTTGTAAATCAGTGCTTCTCAATTCTTAAAGATCAGGTATAGTCTTTGTAAGATAGAGTACAAGTTTAGGGATATTATTTTAACTTGACTAATTTTTCCTCATTGTGCTTATTTTATTTTACTTAATGATTTACTGTCTACATAGAATATTAAATTCTTCAATATGGAATTTTTTGCCAATTTTGCTCATATCTATTATATCTTTATGTTTATGTTATGGCTCCACCAAACTGGTAAATTCTTACCTGGAAAGTAATTTTGTCTAAAATTAACTTAGTTATCTCTGTCTTCTTTCTGTTTATACTTATTTAGAAATTACCCAAACCATTGATTTTTGTTAAAAATATCTGCCTTGAATAAGTAGGAAACAGTTACACCTTAGTTTTTTTACCAAATGTAAAATACATACTTGTCAACTGAGGAGTTTAACTTATGCTTTTTTTTTTATTGCCATAACTATCTTATCTGGTTTTCAATTATACATTTTTATGTTGTTTTAAAATGATCATGTTGACTTATAAATTTTCATATTTTTATATGCCCAGAAATTTTTAATATGCACAGAATGTTTTTCTTTTATTTTTTTCTAACTGAACTCTGCACAGACTATAATCACAAGATTCTAAGGTGAATCTCTATGGTTTAGAGAGTAGGGATGGATGCAGGTGATATAGGTAGCTTTGAGTCTCTGAAGTAGAATAAGCTAGAGACCCAGGCAGAATGGTTTATATGATTTCCTTTAAAAACTCTTTCATAATTGGATACTAGATGCATTCCTCAGATGGGGAATTAAGTCCTAGTGGGAATTTTAATGGAAATTCAAGGACAACTAACAAAATATTGTTTTAACTCAAAATTTGAATATGTACATCTTATTTGACAGTGGATCTTGTTGCTGAACATTTGTTTTAGCTTTTAAAAGCAAGAGTCAGAAAAAAAGTATAGAAAGCAAATAAATATGTAGGAAAATAAATAAGAATTTAGAATCTGAATGACAGTGCAAGTAAATAAAAATAAACTCGATGCAAAAAGGCAGACTAGAAAGATCTTGGGCTAAACTCCTCTACATAAACACAACAAAACTGCATTTAGATACAAAACTGTAGCCTTTAGGGGAAAACAAGGATTGGGGGCCTGGTAACGCCACATGGAAAAATTATAGAAAGCATGGAAAACCCAAGACACTATCTCACTAGAAACACCCCTCAGGCACTGTGACACAAGATCCAGAGGAACAACATACCCATTGCAGTGGTTCCAGAAGAAGGAAAAAATGGGCAGAAATCTTACTTGAAATAATAATAGCTTGGTATTCCCTAAACTAGGGAAGAAAACAGACATCTGGATCCAGAAAACTAAAATATTTTCAAAGAAAATAAACCTAAACAGACATACACTAAGACGCATTGTAACTAAAATGACAAAAAATTAAAGATAAAGAGATAATCTAAAAAGAAGCAAGAGAAAAATGAGTCATATACAAGGGGACTCCCATAAGAACATCTGAAAATTTCTCAGCAGCAACTTTACAGACCAGTAGGGTATAGCATATGATATTCAACCTGTTGAAAGAAAAGGACTTCCAATCAAGAATACTCCAGCCTGCTGAATTATTAGAACTGAAGGAGCAATAAAAAGCTTTCCAGACAAAAAAAGTTAAAGAACTTCATCACCACTAAATCAGCCTTGCAAGAAATACTAAAAAGTTATCTATAAAATGAAAAGAAACCCCAATTAGAAGGAACAAGACAGTAAAATATAAAATTTAAGGTGGGTGCACCATGGTGGAGAAGTAGTTAATTCAATTGATCTGAAGGAGCAAGCCACATACCCTTGTTTTTGAGTCCTTGGCCCAGCAGGGGGCAGGGAAGCAGCCAGTATGAACAACTAAATAAAAATAAATAAAATAAAGATGCTTCTTTCTCCTCTCTCTTCAAAAAAAAAAAAAAAAAAATTGGAACTGAGGTAAAAATGTGAAATATTAGAATAAATTCAAATTAATTTGTTTTCTATTTAAGATAGTTTATAAGGAAAACAACAATGAGATATTTTAAACCTGTGAAAATGTCTATTACCCAAAAATCTGGGAAAAACAACTGTTGGTGAGGATGTGGAAAAAAGAAAATCCTTCTACATTGTTGGTGGGAGTATAAATTGGTGCCACCATTAAGGAAATCAGTATGGAAAATCTCCAAAAAGTTGAAAATAAAAATTCCATTTCATTCTGTTATCCTACTTCTGGATTCTTATCGAAAATCACAAAAGCATTTATTTGAACAGATATATGTATGTTTATTGCAGGATTATTTATACTAACCAAGATATAGAAGCAACCTAAGTGTCCACTGATAGATAAATAAAGATGTTATACACATACATTCACATACATAACATCTTTACCTTTACCTGTCTACGTATACATAAGCTTGCATATATATGTGTGTGTGTGTGTATATATATATATATATATATATATATATACATACACTACTCAGTTGTAAGATGAACCTAAATGAAATTATTTCTAGTAAAATAAGTCAGAAGGAGAAAGGTAATCATTGTATGATTTCACTTACATGTGGTATATAGGGAAACCAAACAAATAAACCAAATCAAACAAAAATAGACAGTTTATGGGATAAAATTAGTGGTTAGCAGAATAGAAGGGGTGGTGAGAATTGGGTAAAACTGGTTCATTACATGGTATAGGATAAAAATTGTACTGTTGTTGATGAACTTAGCATATTATTAACAGATTCATAAAAAATGATACACCTCTTCAACCTCTGTGTTATGATGCAATGTTCCTTCAACAATTTTTTTAACAAAAACATGAACAGCATGACTAAAGAGTATGAATGTGGTGACCCTGGCTAAGGAGGGTGGGTAATTACTAGTTTTTTGACTTGGAAAATGTTTAATTGCACTAGACTAGATTAAAATTTCTTAACAAAATAACTCACTTCCAAGTGGCACAGTCAACCTAACTCCCAACCTCCATTCCTTCAAATCTGTTAAATGTAATCATAAAAATATGTAAAACTTTCTCTAACCTCATTTCAAAGTTAAATTTACTGGTTCACTAGTAAAAATGTTATGTCCTTCCATGAAGTCAGATAGAGCCTAAACATTCTGGCTGCCAGTCTATTTTAATATATTTTCCTAAGCAATAAGGATAATGAGGTAAGATATTCTGGGGAATTAAAATGTTAATTATGTGTACAGGTTGCTAAACATGCTCAGTGATTTGAACTGATTTATTATGGGTTTAAATTATTATTGCAATAGTGAATGTCAACCATTCATGATATATATCTTCATCACAAAATATTGACAAATTCAACCATATGCTCTTCAAAAATTAATCGCTACTATAAAATTATTTGCTCTTGAAAAATTCCAGAAGCATTCTCCTGATACTGTATGTATTCTCCTAAAATGCCTGTCACGTTTCCTTACCTAAAGAACTCAAAAGAAACTTCAAACAATCTAACAACTGAACTTACTAATTTTAAGAATTTGTCTAATTCATACAGCTAATAGTGGCAAAGATAAAAATTCTAAATGAGTGTACAGGATGCCAAAAGCTATCTCTTTCTGTTATGATTCTGGTTAACTCTCATATAAGTAGAAATTACTGCCAAGTAATGAATATCAACATACTTTTTCATTTTTTCACATTTGCTTCTCACAACAACCCTTAAAATGGTTTATTTTCCCATTATTGAGAGAGAAAACTAAGGCTTAGAAAATCATAAATGTATTAACAAATCATGAGAGAACAAAAATGGATGTCATTTTTAGTCACCGCTGTGACTTTCCCAGAGAGTTCATGGAATCTTTCTTAAAATATCTTTGAAGATCAGCACTATTGTTTGGAGAATTAGGGATAAAAAAATCAATTCAGAATTTTTATTTCAGAAGGCAAAAATGCAGAGAGCTCTCCTCGTGACAGGAATCAAGTCAGGATGGGCACAGGAGATACTCATGTGGATTATTCTCGTGTGACTCTATGGTTTGGCAGTCAGGGTAGGACCCAGCAGCACATAGGCACTTCGCACTTACAAGTATTGTAAATCACTCTTCTCTATATGGCTATCTTCTCAGCTACCCTCAGCATTTTAGGAAGTGGAAGGTCCCAATGAGCCAGTTACCATTTTGCTCAGGGCTAAATGTATGTTCTTTGTAGCCCTGTCTGCCTGTCCACTGCCTGTGATATGTGCCAACTTTGCTTGTGTGAAACACAAATAACTCCCATGATTCATTTAAAGAGCAGTCCCTAAAATAGAAGGTAGGATTTAATCAATACCATTAAGAAGAAATGGTACTATGAGAAATTGTTAGACATTTTACTAGATAGTAAGGAAAACAACAATGCTAACCTAACTTAAGCAAAGTTTATGTTCAGTTTTTTTAGAAGATACATACTCTAAGATATAACTTCGTAGCTTAATTTGAAATGCATATGTGGGATGCCAATTTTTTAGTTTGTACCCATATCAAATTTTGAGTTATATATTTTCTAAGTAGGTTTCAGCTTAATCATAGATGAGGTCACTCTTGCCCATGCATCTGTTCACTCTTGATTACCAAATTTGATTTCAGCTGACCTGGCTGGATTAAATAGAATCCCCTTTCTTGGACAAGGACATCATTACTCTGTTAAGAATTCTATCCTATACAGGTATTAATTTCATGTGGTATTCATTTTCACTCCTCAATAGGGCACAAGTTCCACCAACAGAGACATCGTTTAAACAAAGATGAGGACACATAATCCATAACATTGCTACTAACTATGCAGAGACGGTGGATGTGAAGCTGTCATACCTATTTTACAGACACCACGTTTACCTTAAACATGATGAGGACACTTCAAGAAAACAAGCAATTAATTCAGAATCAAGCATCAGGATTTATCAGCTAGCACATAAACTTCTTGATTTTTGTGACATGTGGTTAAAAACCTTGACCTCTCAAATCCTTCAAAGTAATGAAAAAATTAGAGCCAGTCCTTGTCTACTTAATATAGTCATTGCGGTGATCAAATAAGACCTTGTGAAGCATATCTAAAGATGGGAGCAGAATATTATTTATAGAGCATAAAAGTTGAAACCACTAAATAGTCAACAAAAGGTGAATGGTTTTCTAAATGTTAATACATTTGTGTGATGGATTATGTTTAAGAGAGTTTCATTACATTGAATACATTCTATATAATGCCTTGAGAGAATAAAATATTATTCAATTAAGTAAAAAATATAGCCTTAAAATCCTGAACAAAATACATCACAATGTTAACATCAGCTATCACTATATAATTCAACTCAAAATAGTAACATTCTGAATAAGTTGGAAAAATAAATAAAAGTCACATGCAACAAAAAATGTTATTTTATTTTTTAAAGTAAATATATATTTTATAATTGTAATCTAATTCATATGCTACCAAAATATATGCTACCGAATATAACTCCTTGACTAAAATAAAGGTAAGTAATAAAGTCTATTTTCTATTAATATGACTGTTTCATTTCCAAGTATAAATTCATATTTCTTAACAATCTAGAAGAATCCAAGTATTAGTATTCTACTCTTATAATTTGTGATATCAGTATTAATACAGGTGCATCCTGGTAGCTTAGCAACTCAGTCTGCAGTCTCTGACCGGCACAGTCCACAAACATCTAAAGAAAATAGGTTTGTGACCTGAGACTAGGTGTAACAACCAAGATGAACAATTACATAAGATAAAACAAATACTTCTTCCAATTTTCTCTTCCTGCCTGCCTGCTCTCCTTCATTGCTGCCTACTTGGAAAGTACTACTTGTTAGAACTTCATTTTTTTAAAGGAAATATTATGTATGCCAAATAAATCTTCACTAACTGATAAACAGTATTAAATTTTTAAAATGAGACTCAAAAAACTTACCAAATATCAGCAAAAAATCAGAACTATATAATTATTACAATTTTAAATGCTGATTGAAAATTTTTCTATAGATGTATATACAGTATTTTGTTCACAAATTAATAAATTTAAAAATGAATGAAAATTTAAAGAGTCATCAAATTTAATTCATTTCTAATATTATTCAATGATCTTTAAAAAAAAAAGAAGGCAGATAAAAATGAAGGAAGGCAGCAGACAGGAAGGGAGGGAAGGAGGACCATTTTATTTATTTAGTTGTTCATTTTAGTTGTCCCCCACCCCCAACTCCAATCCAGGGAAAGAATCTGGGTCTTTGGGCTGTATGTGGACTCTGCCCACAGCACAGGCTTAATCTCTGAGGTGTGCCCAACTATTTCTGTGAAAATAGGGTGTGCCAAACTAATTCTCTGAATGAGAAAAAGAAGAGTCAAAATTATGAGAGGCAATTCTTGACTTCATTTTTAAAAACTGACCATACTATTCACATTATTACAATCTAATTTTTCTAGAATAAATATTATAAATGTCATGGCTACATTCTGAAATTAATATGCAATCTGCAAAAGCATGAAAAATTATATATATGTATGTTTATGTGTAGATTTGATTTATTTTTTATTATATATAAAAGGCAACATGCTTTCAAGTACCCTGGTTCCATTAGTCAACTTGAGCTAAGAAAACAATTTGAAAATCCTGAGATAGTGTTCTTATTCTTCTTCACCATTAAACAATATGAGCCTTGTCCAAGGTTATGAACCTATTAAAATGGTAGTTTTTCTGCAAAGTCAACTCACTTTCTAGTACTCACACACCTTTGAAATTAATGCCAAAAAAAAAAAAAAAAAAAAAAGAGGATATAATCATCCTCAGGCTATCCCCCAGAAAAGGAACTCTTCTATGGAGAAATAAAGGAATAATTTAATAATGGAAAAAAAATGATGTTAACAATTCTAAGATAAAAGCTTCTTCGTATTGTAACTTCTCTAAAGCTGAGATACATCTTAAATTGATTAAGCTTTAATCATAAGAGACATCTTATAACAGTATTTCTCAACTCTCTGGGATGAAGGATTGATCTTTCTTTGTTTGCTTATTTGTTTCCCTGATTCTCTTACAGCACTACCCTGTTCATGCAGTCTACTAATCATACACATGAATGTTTGAGAAAGGCAAATTGCTATTACTATTCTAAATGCTTCTCTCAAATTCTTTCAATCCTTGTTTTCACAGTTTGTGAACCACATTATCAGTAGCACTGTTAGAGTCAATGAAATTCTGTAATAACCAAAGTTTATTATATATAATTCTAAATTCCTTTTAATCAATATTTTATTATATATAATTTCAAATCACCATTAATCAATACACATCCTTAAATTAAAATAAGCAATAAAATTTACTATTTCATTTTCTTTGCCAGAAATAAATTAAATGATTGAAAGCAGGGATCAAGAAAAAGGAGAAAGAATATGGGATAATTCACCAATCTGAAACATGGTTCATGAATAATTAAGAATTAGCTGTGTCAGTCAAATTAAATATCTCTTGCTTCCAAGTATAATTATTTAATATCTCCTGCTCTGTTGTATTACTTTGGCCCATAAGTTATGCTGCAACTGGTAAAACACTTGCTTTTTCATTTTATATGCTTGTTTGTGAAAAACAATGGTCGCCAATAAAAATAAACTGCAATTGATGTTTACTTCCTAATGGTAAAGCTGAATAACTTATGGCATGAAAAGCAAGATATTCCGTCTCACTGTATGCTAAAAAGCCCCCCAAAAAATAAAGCACCTGAAATTGAAAAGTAAAGTATGATAAATCAGTAAGGAAATTTATTGAGGAAAAGAGGGGGGATGTTTATTAATGACATAGCATAGGTAAACATCAAGCCTGACTTATTAATTATTAGATCTTTCATTAAATTATTCTTCTTCTATAATATGTTTTTTCTATGACAACTTCTGACAAATAGTGTTTTGAAAATTCTTTGTATGAAGAGACTCTTAAGATACTATCGCATTCATTGAAAGGACTCAGAAAGTGATATAAAAGGAGACTTAACCACTTTGTTAAAAAAGTCTTGTCCGCAACTGTTTTCTCACCCAAGCACTATGTAGATGCTTAATCCATATTTTTGACTTTGGAATGAAAGATCAAAACAGGTGTCAACAAGTGAGGCAAAGAGCTGATTGCTCCGTTTTTCTCAGAGGCCTATCCTTCATTGGCACTCATTATAAAAAAACAAATAAAAAGAAAAGAGCTCACAACTTCCAAAGCTGATGGACTCAACAGGAAACAGTAAATGAAAATTAAATACTGAAAATTTGGTCAAAACAAAGGTGAGTATCTCTATAACATATCTCTCACTACGTCAGCCTAAAAGACTGAGTCCTAAATTTTCCTGTTAGCAAAGACAAACATTGATTGCCCCGACTGGCTAGCAGGAATCCTAGCTATGTCTACAATGTAGATAACTCACAGCTAGGAAGGTGCTCTGGAGGCTCATTATTTAATTAAGAGTAGGAATTACAAGAACACTAAATGCAATGAAGCAGCACAATTTGCAAGAGCTCCGAATTTATGGTTTTCATTAATTAACATAAAGTAGTGTAGGCAAGCGAAATCAAGTGATCTGCTCAACTATTAGAATTTTGAGAGTTAATTAATATAACAGCACAGATCATTGAGCTTAGAAATTATGAGTAACATATAGAATTTTAAAGACTATCATGATGTTTTACAATTACAAGATACTCCTATGTTCCTTCAAATTGTATTCTTCTGAAGCTTGGTTCCTTAACTAAATTCAAGATTAGATATGGCTAAATCCATATGAAGAGGGAACAATTAGAAAATATGATAATTCAATTCAGCAAACTCTCCTAATAAATGATTTGCTTATTTACTTAATCAGCTGTGATGATTAGACTATTAGTGGCCATTAATAAATAAAACTATTTGCATTTCAGATTTCTTACATGACTCACTAGGGAAAGAAACAAACCAAAAAAAGCAAACAAAAAACAGCCTTTTCCTATGACCACAGCTTAAAATGCAGTGGAGCAAACGCTTATTTCTCCTCTGGATTGAGGTCAACATGAGGGGAATAGGAGGCTGTGAAATTTCCACTACTCTCAGTCTATACATTCTGCATACCCTGGACCCCATATTGACTTCTCTTTAAATTAAAGCACTATAGAGCATTGAGAGCTATTGTTTCTCTTCATTAAGTGAAGAGCTGTGTAAATAAAAGTCATCTTGCCATTCCCATCTGAATTTCAGTTGTTAAAAATAGACATGCCTTGTAACCTGAATAGCATTTTTATGGTATCTATAAATTCCTATAGCATTTTAAATTACAAGGAAAAAAATCTTGCACTTAAAATTAGGACATCAATGATCAAAAAAGTACTTTTCTCTACATAAGCAAATATTTATGTATTTATTTCACAATTACAATAATTAGCACCTACTGAGTACCTAAAATGTGCCATATGCTTTGTGATGGCTCTATGTAGATAATCTCATCATTGCTGACATGAATCTTGTGAAGCAGGTCCTCATTCTATAAAAAAGGAAACTGTTATGGAATGTATTTCATCCCCTCCTCCAAAGTGCTATGTTGAAGTCTTAACTCCCAGTATAACAGACTGTGACTGCATTTGCAAGTAAGACCTTGAAAGAGGTAATTAGGGTAAAATTAGTCTACATGGGTGGCCCATATGCAACATAACTGATGTCCTTACAAGAAGAGGAAATCAGATACAGCACCCAGACTGAGAGGTGACCAACCACATGAGGACATGGTGAAGACAGAGATCTGCAAACAAAGGAGAGAAGCCTCCAAAGAAATCAAAGCTTCTGACATCTTAATCTTGGACTTCTAGTCTCCAGATCTGTGAGAACATTGTATTTCTGTTTTTTAAACCACCCTGTGATATTTTGTCATGACAACCCTAGCAAACTAATTCAGAAACAATGATGTTGATGTAGAAACTCTCAATTCCCATAGCAGAGCATTTCACTTAACCTGGCTCACCATATTACTAATGTACAAACATCTAAGATATAGATGAGAACATTGCAAATACTTTCTCTTCGCCCAAAGAGCAAACTCCACCACTCTGATGATTTAAAAAGAAAAAAACAGGTGTCTAGAAAAATTTGCACAAAACTCAGAATATTAAAACAAACCAAAAATCTGACTGAAGCATGTGTAAAGATTGGGGACCCATCACCCTACCTGCTGGACCCTCTCCTAATACTCCTCCCACTGGTCCTCTCTCCAGAGTTGGGAAATCACTGCAGAACACTAAGATTGTACACTTAAGGAGGTTGATCACATTCCCACATTGAGCTTTCAAATTGAATAGATTTTCTGTAACAATCTATATTTCTCCCAATCAATAACAATGTAAGCAGAGACTTAGCAATATACCCAAGAGTGATAACTGTCTAAAATTATAATGCACTCTTTAAGGGGTAAATTTCCTGTTCAAGCATAGGTGGGATGGGAGGGTCAAGGACAGAGGTGTTTTTGAGGGAGCTACAGCTCATCTACACTGGGGATGATAAACTGATTTTGCAGAATTTTCCACGGTGACAGACCACTTCAAAGATTAAAAAAAAGGACTCAGTAGAGAATGAGGTAGCTTAGGACTAAACAACATTGATTACATATCTTTATGCATTTTGCTCATAGCTGAAATAGTCTGGGAAGACACTCCCTAAGCTGGCAGATGGCAGCAGACAGCCCTCACAATTAACATTTTAACAGCATTATTAAGGTATAATTGATATACAATAAACGACATATATTTAAAGTATACCACTTGATAAGTTTGACATATATGTATATATATATATATATATATATGTATATATGTATATGCTCAGGAAACTACCATCAAAATCTCCCTGCAGCCTTGCTCCACCATCACCCGCTCCACAAGTCCAACAGGAAAACTGGATCTACTTTTTGCAACTACATGCCAATTTTCATTTCCTATAATTCTATATAATAAAGTCATGTCATGTGTTCTCTCTTCAGCATAATTCTTTTGAGATTCATCCATGCTGTGTGTACCAATAGTTCAGCCATTTGTATTGCTGAGTAGTATTGCTTTGTTGGAATATATTACAGTTTATCAACTCATTTGCTGATGGACTTCAGGGTGCTTCTCCTTATGGTTATTACAAATAAAAATGCTATAAACATGAATGCACGAATCTTTGTACGAACATATATTTTCATTTCTGTTGGGTAAAATGTCCCACAGAACAGCGAGGTAACTGA
Organism: Solenodon paradoxus; assembly: GCA_004363575.1. Taxonomy (NCBI): domain Eukaryota; kingdom Metazoa; phylum Chordata; class Mammalia; order Eulipotyphla; family Solenodontidae; genus Solenodon; species Solenodon paradoxus. The sequence goes on from RJWH01001643.1 coordinate 134,022, forward strand.
TAGTTAAATGCTTAAATTTTTACAAACTAATTGAACAGTGTGTTGCATCTTTGTACATTTCAATCAACAACATTTGAAGTTCTACACACTCATGCCAACATTGTCAATCTTTTAAACTGTAGACTTTCTGGTAGGTGTGTAGTGACATTTCCTTGTAGTTTTAATTTGCCTTTACTGAATGAATTATAATGTTGAAAGTCTTTTCATGGGCTTATTTGCCCTTGTACGCCTTCTTTTGTGTTGCGTCTGTTTAAATCATTCGCCAGTTTGAAAAATTAGGTCGTTTACTTACTGCTGATTTTCAAGAATCCTTTGTGTATTCAGGATACATACAACTGATCAGATGTATGCTTTGCATAAATATCCTCTGATTCTGTGACTTCCCTTTTCATTCTTTCAACTGTGTTTTCCTGCCAGCAAAAGTTTTTAACTTTGATATCTAATTTATCAGTTTGATTTTTTAAGTGCTATGATTTGGGTGTCATATCTAAAAAATCTGTCTAAACCTAAACCACAAATATTTTCTTCTGTTTCCTTCAGAAATGATATAGTTATTTTTCAAATTTAGAGTTATCATTAAATCTGAATTATTTTTTCTTTCATAGTCATTTGTTGCATATAAATACCCAATATTTCCAATATCTGTTGCTGGAAGACAGAAACTGTCCCCTACCCTTGGAGTTGGTTGTGAAGCTTTGTGGAAAATTATCAGTTTGTCTATGTCTATACCAATTTCTGAACTTTGTTCTGTTCCATTAATAAATTAGCTAATTGTTGTGTCAATACCATACTGTCTGGATTATTATATAATTGTATTTATACTTTAATATCAGGTAATGATAATTGTCTTCCACTGCAATGTTGTTTTGGCTATTCTAGGTCCCTGATATTTCAATATAACTTACAGCAAAACTTAGTCAATTTCTACAACAAACAAACAAACTAATCCTATGACGTTTTTATTGGGTTTGCACCATGTCTATAGGTAATTTTGAAGAGAACTAACTTCATAACAATACAGCATCTTCTTATTCATAAGCATGACATGTATGCCTATTTAAGTCTTTTTAATCTCTCAGTGAATGTTCAAAAATTTTCAGTTTATATTTATTTCATACATTCTCTGAGAATTATTCCAAACTATTTCATATGTATATTTTATTACAAATGGTACTGCTTTGTTAGTTTGAACACGGCATGGTTTTTTGATAGTATACAGATTATATACTTAATTTTTTTAATATCATAGCCTATTCTCTTGCAAAATTCATTTTTTAATCCTAGAACCTTTTTCATAGATTTTAACAAATCTTCTACATAAATAATGTCAATATGAAAATAAAGACAGTTGCACTCTTCTAATTAGGACACCTTTTATTTCCTTTTCTCACCTGATTTTCCTCACTAAAATCTCTATACTGTGCTGAATAGGGATGGTCGGGGTGGACATTCTTCTTTTCCCTTATGTTAATAGGAAAACATCCAATTTCAATTATCATTAGCTATTTAAAAATACTTAAATATGTAATACAGTTCATAAATAAATATAGTAAACAAGATCATGCTGCAATCAGGCTTTTACTCCCAGCACAAAACTGTACCCTTGTTAGCAATCACCTTCACAGCTGTAGGCTTTTGGCAGATGTCCTAGATGGCGCTAAGGAGCTTCTCTTCTCCTGCTTTGCCCAGAGATAGATCAAAAAGAATAGTGGACTTGTCAAATGCTTTTTTTGTGTATCTGTTCTGATGATCATATGTTTTTCTTTTTAGTTTATCATTATGATCAACTCTATTCTGTTGTATTCCTGGGATAAACCCTAATTGGTCATTATGCTTTTTTCTTTTATATTGCATTTTATTTTCTTTTATATTCTTTGATTCAATTTTCTAAAACTTTTTATTTAGAATTTTGTATCAATCTCTATGGAGGACATAGTTCCTGCATGCTAATTTGTTTGCTTTTTGTTAAATTTGTTTGCCTGACTTGGGGATCGGACCATTGCTGGTCACAAAAGATGAGAAGTATTCTGCCAAGAATTGTACAAAATTAACATTATTTCCTCCTTAACTCTTTGGCAGAATACATCAATGAACCTTTGTGGGAGAACCTTTGTTATAGGTTTTTAACTACAATTATTTTAAATATTAAGAAATTTTTAGACAATTGATTTCTTTATGAGTATGCTTTGGTAAATTTTGTCTTTCTATGAATATTTTTATTACATCTTATCTATTGAAGATATTGGCTTAAATTATTAATAATATTCTTTTATTGTTCTTTTAGTGGGTATAGAATTTGTGGTGATGTTACCTCTCTAATTTCTGATATTGATAGTTACATATTCTCTCTTTCCTCATCAGTCTGGCTAAAAGTTTACCAATTTTATTAAATTTTCTTGTTTTCTCTATTTTTTATATGTGCTAAAGTCAGAATCAAGAAGAACTGCAGAAAGCTTGTATTTGTGGAGTTTAAGGAAGAAAGGAAAGAGAGTAGAGAGGAGACTCCCAAGATTTTAGCCTAAACCACTGTGAAGATGAAACTGTCATTTACTGAGATGGGGAAGAAATTGATAATTAAGTTTGGGGAGATAATTTTTAGACATGTGAAGGGTAAAAGTCTTATTAGACATCTAGTAGAGAAGTCAATAGTCTGTTGGACACACATGTTTGACAGAAGGGAGGTTCAGGCTGGAGACACAGTGTGGCAGACTTTAATGTATGGATGGTAATTCTAGAAGATCATGAGAATACCTATTTGTATGGGTGTTGTGGGGAGTTTGTTAAAGAACCAGTTTGGGGTTTCTCTTATCTCTCTTTTCTGTTTTCAGTTGTACTGATTTATCCTCGGGTCATTAATATTCCTTTATGCTGTTTCTTCGTTTAATTCATACTACTTTTCTAGTTTCTTAAGTTGGACACTACATTGATAGGAAATTATTTTCATTTCCAAAATAAGCATTTAGTACTAAAATTTCCCTCCGAGGGAGAGCTTTCAGAGTATCCCCCAAATTCTGATAATATAGTATATTCATTTGAATTTGACTCAAATATTTTTTATTTCCCCTTTTGATTTCTCCTTTGACATATGTATTGTTTAGAAGTGTTATAATTTATTTTGAAACACTTTAGAAATTTTAAAATCTCTTTCTTTTGCTGATTTTATATTAAATTCTGCAGCTGTCAGAGGACATGTTTTCATGACTTAAGTTCTCTTAAATTTATTGAGATTTGTTGGTGGCCCAATTATGATCTCCCTTGGACAGTGTTCTGAGTCCCTTGAAAAGATGTTACTAGGTGATTTAGTTCTCACTTTTATGATTTATTAAGTGAGTTCAGAGGACTGTTTATTCTAGAATTAATTATCTTCCACTCCTGAGTATTTTACCCAGTAATCTATTAATTACAGTCTTTGCAGTCTGGCAGATAAGAGCAGGCATTTTACCCTGCGACCATCAGACACTTAATTTTTAACTGTCCAAATGATCCTTTTGTCTATGACCTTGATGGTCAGTACTCTGACCTGAGAAGTGTTCTCTGAAGAGCTACAGCATTTTCTCATGTATAGGTGTCTCTTTTTCTAGTACTCTGTGCTGGGAACTCTAGCTTGCTCTCACTCCGTCTTCTCAGTCTAGGGTGGTTGATGGGCTGAGTCTGGCTCCGCCTTCTTGTGCAATGGCCTGAAAATGCATCAAGTCTGTAAACTGGGGCAGTCAGAGGCAATAACTCATTTGTTTGTTCTCTCTCAGATTACTGACTTTCATGGCCTCAAGATCCATGTTGCGAAAAAAATTTTTTCATATATTTTATCTATTTGGAGGAGGTTGTTTTAAGCAGTATCTTAAATCTAGTTTCTGCAAGTCTATCTTGACCAAAAATGAAAGTTTCACCAAATGACATTTCCAAATAACGTAAAATACATTGACTAATTAGGAGAGTTATTTATAATAGAATATTACTGCATGTACAGCAATGATGGGTTTTTTTATTTTGAATAGAGAAAATCAAGTAAGAAGGTATTATTTTAAGTTTGAGACACTAAAGCACTAAACTGAGATAGAGATACTACATTTTACTATCAAGAGGTAATACCTGAAACAATTAAAAACTTAAAGTCAGTCCTGTCAACTGAAAAAAATAACAAGATTAGAGATGGTCTTTAATCTGCCCCCTATTCAAAATACTTCTGGGAGGGCAGAAATGGAAGAAAGGAGTAGAAAGCATTAAATATGTGACAAAATTAATAAATGTGGATATCTGGAGGAAAGGTAGAGGAGACAGCAAGTGGAAAAGGTACTTAGAGAAGAAACTGAAAGGCACCCACATAGACAAGTGTAAATAGAGCCACTAAGCATCATTATTAATAATCTAGCTGATTTTTTCATAGTCACAGGTTGTCAAACCACTATTAGGACATCAGTTATAGTTAGAAGTTTGCCAATATCACCTTCCAGAGCTGTCTAATCTCCCTGACATGCCCAATCCATACTTCATTACAGAACTCCTTCCTTTCTAGCACAATGTCATGTTGTCTATTTGGTCACAAAGGAAAAATGAAAGGAGTTTCTAAAAAGGAAGAAAGAGATAAATCTAAGGCTTTATATAGAGAGAAAAGAGAGTCTACCAGATTGATCATTTAATTTCCCCTACATTTATTCTAGTCTTCTTTGTTACTATTTATAATTACAGTTCAGTATTTGTGAAAATGTGCAGCAAAAAAAATGCCTTAATTTTTTTGTTTGTAGCTAATCAATAGTTGGCATATTTTTCTAAAATGTACAGGATTGTTTGTACATTTACTGAAAAATCATTGTTTAGGATATTACTCATCATATTTTTCAACATCTCTTCCATCTAGAGAAGTAAAATTTTAGAATTTGAAACAAAGAAAGTCACTCTTATAAAAGTGAATTTATCTTTTTCATTAGATAATGCACTTAACCCAGTATGTTGAAATCTCTCCCTTTGCTGCTGGAACCACAGAACCAGCATCACAGCTAATGGAAGAAAAGACACGGTATGTGTGCTACCCCAGCTGCTCTCTTCTAGACATCATTAAAGAAGCATGACAGACTTTCCCAGCTGAATCCACTTTGACTCGAAGTCTTTCTCGGTATTATATTCTAGGTATCCACACCCAGTTAAACAGAATTTACATATCATATGATATGGCTTCAACCAACCTAGATGATAATTATATTTGCTGCCCCTCCTGCATATGAGTTCTTAAATATTTTCTACGTTTATATGATATGTTTTGATATGCATCTTTTGTCATAAGTATAATCAAATTATTTTTTAGAAATTAAAGAATACCATAATGCTCATAACTGCCAAGATTCTGGATATACTTGTGACTATATCCAGAGAGGTTCCTGAGAACAATTAATATTTAAAACAAAGGAAGCTAACTGACAGAAAATTCATATAAAATGATATTCAAAAACTTTATTTCTTTACACTAAAAATTATAAAAATAAATGTGCATTAAAATGTATATATTTATTTATAAATACATACATACATACATATATAGTTGCAATTGCAACTATACATGATTTCTTAAGGCAAACAATGATAAGATTGTGTCAGGGATGACATAGTAGCATTGCTTTTCTAGTAAAGTTGATTATTAAAATTATACACTCTAATGTAGGACTAAACCAACTGTGATCTGAAGGCAAGTGCTAAATTGTGGACTTTTTTCTCATCTTTAAAAAATATTGAGAATTGAGAAAAGAACTGAGAAAAATTGTTTAAAGACTTTTTACATCATTTGCATGCTATCTTTAGTGCATTTTACAAAGGTATCATTCTGCCATGTTTGAGAGAAAAAAATTAAAGCAAGGTTTTTCTCAGAAAGTTGAGAAACATTAATATTCCTTTTGATGTTTAAAGTAAGATCATAACAAAGGCCCTATTTGTCAAAATATTTAATTTCCTGACTCTGAGGAAACTACCAAAGTTTTCCAGACCTATGAGGTTTCATCTATATTACAGGGATCACAATAGCTCCTACTTCATAGGATTATTATGGGAATGGAAATAAATAACCCCTGGGGTACAGACCTACCAGTGGTTGCCTGAATGTTTGACCAGCAGGAATAAATACAGTTCCTGCCATCCTCATAGCTGGTAGTAGTCAAGGCACTAAGCAGCAACAACGGTTTTTAAGCAAAGGTGACATGTGTAACTTCCCATATAAGTCTACAGGGAAGAAAACCATGACTAAGAGAATCAAACACAGCGAGATTTCTTGGGTTGTGTGCACAAGGCAAACACTCTGGGGAAACAGCAACGGCGTGGGAAGAATAGTGTCTCCAGAATTGTGTTGAGCCTAGTCACCATATCAGTTCAGAATACCCAATAAAGAAAAATAAACTTCCAATTTATTTACATTTCCGTTAACATGACTTTTTGCTGCCCTTAACCAAGCCAACAGCCAAATTGAGACGACCTGGCAGATGGTATATATAATAGTTAGCTATGATTATTATCAATAATAATCTTTGACGATTCACAATTTTCATTTTATAAGCAATCTCTATGATCACCCACAATGAGGACTGTTCTTCAAATGAAAACAGGCATACCTCTGCCAGAATCCTGTTTGTAAACAATGTTACCAGTGTTTCAAACAGATCTCAAGCTTAGCTTTTGTGGACTTCATGGAATTGCACATATTTGGAAACAATTTATTTAATTTGGAAACAATTTTCATTTTTGGCTAAATGTAGCCATGCATCGCAACGTGGGGTCTACTGATCAGAGGAGATATTGATAGACTGGGAAGCAAGGAGGACAGATATTTGCAAGAAGGAATGCCCGAGTGGGGGCAAAGTTTTAAGTTGTTGGTTCATTCATGGTTGGTTTATATTGTGACCCACATTCTTTTTTTTTTATTATTAACTGGCATAGTTCTATGAAATGAATATTATTCTCAACAACCATTTGGCTATCCTGAGGTATGGTTTGTTTCAGAAAAACAGAAAGGATTCTTGATTCTATTCCTTTACTTAACATTTTCTATTTAATGATGACACATTTAAATAAGCCAATGGTAGACAGGCTTATGTTTGGGGATTCTAACTTCACTTAGAATCCCCATAACACAAATTTTTTATGACAATTTTTTTTTCATTCTAGTGATAATTAAATGCCAGGGTATAAATGATGAATTCAAAAGTAATAGTGACACATATCAACCTGAACAGGTCCTTCTCTAGAGAACTAGAGAAAAGAATACAGTCAGACTCTCAGCTCAGATTTTCCAAAAACATTTCCACCACAGTGACTTCTTTGTTATCTCAGGTCATTTTTCTCTAAAGAGAAAATGAAAGCGTCTAATTTACTCCTGTAATTCCTATGACATCTGCCTCTACAGTATGCATTCCCCTTCATGAAAAACTACCTCCGTCTTTTTGAAAATGCCTTTATGAGAGCTGATATATGAGCCCAGGTGGCAACAACCCAATAGCACCATGCTCCTAAAAGCATGATGCAAAACAGAAACTAGATCATGTCATTTCTATGCTCACATCTCTCCACCAACTCCCTGTCCCATTCAGAGTAAAAATTAAAATTCTTATAATGACATAAAAGACCCCTACGCCATGTCTAGCACAGTCTCTGCTCTTATACCTTCTATCCATGCCTGGTCCCCTCTGCTCTGTGCACATGAGCCTGTGCTCTTGCTGATATCAGACAGGCTCCTGCTTCTGATCTTGCATTGTTGTTGTTTTCTCCTAGAGTGTCTTCCAAGCCCACAGTCGCATGGTTTCTTCCTTTACCTTTGGATTTTGTATCAAATCCCACTGTTTTTCCATGATACCTTTTTTGACCACCATTATTCAACGTGAAACTCAGTTACTCTCAGACATGTCCATAATCTCAGTCCATTTTACTTTCTCCATAAAACTTATTATCAACTAAGATATAAGAAGTATTACCAAGGATATTGCTGTTTATTGATCTCTCCAAACTAGAATGAATGTCCTTTTAGGAAAACACCTAGCATCTCAAAGATATCGCATCAGACTGAATGAATGAATGTATAAATGAATTGTTTGAACTCCTTGTAACACTAGCAACTACACTAGAGCAACCCTGTTCACTTTCTGAATTAAAATAATTAGATATAAGACATGATGCCAAATAATTAAGCATCAGCACTAACTCAAAAGCAGCCTTAAAGACAAGAGGAGAAATGTGAGGGACTGAATATACAGACAGGAGAGAAAAAAAATTCAACAGCCAATAATAACATGTGTTTGTCTACCTTTTATCTCAATTTTATACAATATTTTCGAGAGAGACATTTATTTAATCTTTATCAGCACCTAGATTATTAGGGGGAAATTAACAAGCAAACAAACAAAAACAGTATACAAACTCCTATCTAAATAAAGTGTATTTAGAATATTAATTAATGTTAAGAACAAATTAGAATAACTCCTCATGTCGTTGACACTCCTGATTTGGTAACATCAAATATGCAAAACAAAGTCACATAGCTGAAGGCCCACAAAAAAACAAACAAACAAAAAACAGTTCTGAGATGAGAGCAGAAAATTAGCCAGGAACAAACATTTTCTACATTAAGACTGTTGCTCGAAGTGATTTCTGACAAATTTTGAGATATTAATAAATAACACCAAAGAAAGTGTCCTAATCTAGTCTATTCTAGTCTAAATAAGATTCCTTAGTTTAGAATCTATTGGTTTTTAATATATATATATATATAGTAAAAGAATATGACTTCCAAAAGAGGTATACAGTAGGCAACATTTGCCAAATAATTTTTGACAATGAACATCACAATCACTGACAGCATCACCAGTCTTTTTTCCTGGAGTATCTAGAATCAAATACACTTGGAAAATCAAGAACCGAGTTTATAGACTTAAAATTTCATGTGAAAAATAATTTATTTAACAAACTTCTGTTGGTGAGGTTTGCTCCTGGAAAGCTGCAGTCCTTCTTACAGTACAAGACAAAGAGAGGAAGAAAAAGAGATACAAAGAAATACAATTGTTTGATGAGCAGAAGACTGAATGGTCAGCAAGAATAGCAAAATTGCCTTGTTTATTGTCTCTACAGGATAGTTAAGTCCAGATCACTTCAATGGCCCCTGGGAACATCATGGCATTAAAAGAAAGTCTGAATTGCTTACATTATAGATAAAGTTTGCATTATGTTCAGAATCTGCTATGTAAAAAGATATACTCATTTCCTATGACAAAAGTGCCACAAACTGGGTTGCCAAAACAACAGAAATTTATTCTCCTATAATTTTTGAAGTTAGAAGTCCAAAATCAAGGTGTCAGAAGAGTTGGCTCTTTCTGGAGGCTCTGAGTAAGAATTTACTCCTTACCTCTACTCTAGCATCTAGTGATTGCTGGCAATTTGCAGTTTTTTTTGACTTGTAGATGGATCACTCTCTGTCTTCACATGACATTCTCCTTTCTGAGTCTGTGTCAAAATTCCACTTTTTAGAAAGGTCATCTGTATTGGCTACTATAGTAGCTTGCTGCAATCTGGTATGATTTCAAATTAACATAATTATGTCAGTAAAGATTCTATTTCCAAATAAAATCATAATCAATCATAATCACAGTTTATAAGCACACATAAATTTGGAGGCATACAATTCAGTCCAGTACAGAAGGTTAAGAAGGTAAGAGTAAGTCATGGGTTTTAGAATAATTCCACCAAAGGATTATCTTTTGCAAAATAATATATATTGAAGTTAAACATGAAATTGTTTAATAGCAAGTAAATGCACTAGAGAAGATTATTTTTAACTATTTTGATAAATAAAATATCTGCATAATAATGTCTTGATTTCCTACATAAGTATTTTAAAGAGGTAAATGTATTATAGTAAACTAGAAAAATCAAATATTAAAAGTAAATCATCATTCCATTTCTATGGGTGCTCCCTTGGAAAACAGTGAAATTTATATTCTATGTAACCACAGAGATCTGGGACCCTAAAAGCTCACTAACACAGAGAGAAACAGAGTTCGATTTTCATCTAACTTGAAGTAAAGAAAATGAATGTGGCATAACCTTCACTTAGCTGCCTCCAACATTTTATTATTTTACTGAAGATGGTCACATATCTCTTCATTTATTTTTTCCTTGTTATTAATTCTATTGCTATGTAAAGAGTAAAAATGTAAACAAATATGGGAGAATGACAAGCTGAGTTAACCAACACTCATTTACTTTAACAAAGGAGAAAATTGGGTGGCAGCTTCATGTAAGAGTTAGGCTGCTCTGATTGACTTTTGGATTCAATAAATTGCCTTACCGCGCTCCAAAAAAAAAAATCTAATTTTTCCAAAAAAAACTTAAAAAAAACCAAACAAATGAAAACCGTTAGAAGGAAGGTAAGTCAAATGAAATGTCTTAGAATAACAGAAGCACCATCAAATGATGAATCAGAGGTTTAATCTCATTTAAAATAAATATTGTGACTTCTAATTAAGACCAAATTTTGAACACAGGTATCACTACTCCTCTGTTTCAGAATCATAGTAATAAAAGAAATATAAACAAAATAACTATATTTATAATTTTATGTCATATAAAGTGCCAGAGAACTAAGGCCAGACCCAGGTTATAAAGCCAGAGTTTAGGTTTAGTTTCCCTCAATTATGAAGGAAGTCTCAGCAAAATGGTGAACACTACTCAAAGCCAAGACTCAGTCAAGATGCAGTTAGAGCCATGGGTGGGAACCAAGGCCACTTCTCACTTACGCCCTGAGTTTAATCATATTCTGACTCAGCTATTACATTTGTTACACATCAATACCTCTGCAGGACTGAAGACCCGATAGGCAATACGTGACCCAGCCCTGAATAGAGACTCCAGGAGCTAAATATAGGCCAAATGTATAAGCTCAGGCAGAAGGGGGATTAAAAACAAAACAAGCAGCAACAAGAAAACTCGGTTTCAAAGTGAGTCAACAAACAGAATTCCATAGCAAATTAAGAAACTGCCACAAAAGATGGCCAACATACCACAAAATTGAGAAAATTCATTATGGGAGAATGGAAAAGATGAAACTCTGAAAATGATTTATGAATAAGTATGTTCAAATTGCTCATATAAATAAAGAGAAAATATATGTAAAGTATAAGAAATTATGAATAATGGTGTAAGATCATTGTAACGAAGAATTGTAAATGTTAGGAAAAAAAATTACAGCATCTTAAATACATGCCAAAAAATAAACTAATCCTAAATTGAACACAATTAAAGAAATAATTATTCAAATGAAAAGTTTATCAGAGAAATAAATATAAATATTATGAAAAATAATTTTAGGAATGTGTAAAATAGATTGGTTTCCTATTTCATTCAGGATAGGAGACTTTACATAGCAGTAACACACATATCCAATGCTCAGTGCTTAATAAAAGTTTATATATCACTCATTCAAAGGCCTCTTCTATAATAGCTGAAGCAAAGGAAAAGACCAAGCAGGGAGTTGAATGGGGGTTTTCCTTACCTCAGCTTGCAAATAACAAATATCATTTCTGCTTATGTTTTATTGGCCATAATTACCTATGTGGTTCTGTTTAAAACTCTAAGGAGTTGAGAGGTCCAGTCACCCACATGCCCTTGAAAAATAAATCTTCAGATATTGGTGAGCATTAGCAATCACACTCTATTCCCACATTATTAATAGGAATTCCAAAAAGTAGTAAATCAAGAGAAGGATGAAGAAACAATATTCAGAAGAAAATTATCATAACAATACCAGAAAAGTTTTAAGAATTGAAGAAAAATAGATTCTCAGAAAGCAAAAACTTGAAGACAGCATAAAAAACTGTTTTAATTCACACCTTATACCATCAAAATGAAATTAAAACATTAAAAATAAAGAGAAAATTTCAAAAGTCTCCCAAGGTAAAAGATAAATTATCTATAGAAAATACCAGGATAATCAGCATGTATATCAACATCTATGACTTCAATTGAAATATTTCAAAAAATTGAAAGTGATTAAGCTAAAACTACATATCTAGTTAACCTTATGTTTAACAGTCATGCTAAAACAAAAAATATTCCAGATTCTCTTAGTCTATAGTTTATCATTAAAAGATACACATGGAAAGAATTACAGAATTCAGGAAGGAGGGCATAAAAATAAGGAATAAAATATGTAAAGATTAAAAACAATGATAAGAAATATTGGTAATTCTAGTTAAACACTGAGTATAAAAATTTATCTTGAACAGTTTGAAAATACAGCTGGACATTAGAAACTAGGCAAAGGTGGGTAGGGTTAGATTAGGGGAAGTTCTTGCTCTTGTTTTAGAAGAAAATGGAAATACTAAATAATATAGATTTTGCCAGGGAAAAAACCCTAAAATTAAATATATATCATATATTTAGTTAAAGGCCTTTATGCATTAATATCTCCCAAACTTATTTTTTACTTTCTATAATATCAAAACAAAAACAAAAACATATATGGTTACTACAATAGTTCTTTTGTGTTTAATCAATACAATGTTTCTAAGGACTAGTTTGACTAATTATTAAAAGTATTCACTTCTAGATGCCAAAAAATGAAAAGGATTTGCAATATTAACCTCAAAAGATTGCCACATAGTAATGATAACAGTACACCATGAGTCAAAGAAAGGAAACAAACCATTCTGTCGTGGGAATCAAATAAAGCAGGTGGTGTCTGATGGAGATGAGAAGAACAATTAACATCAATGGTAGAAGGTTGGATGAGGATAAAAGAAGTCATTTCGGAAGGAGAAAAGGCAGTTTATGGGTACAATGCTTATAGATACTCTAAAAACATTAAGAAATATGACAAAATGTGGGTCAGGTGTTTATTATCACCAGGCATTTAAAATTAAAAACTGTCAGTGACAAAATAGGCTAAAAAAATAGTTATTTGTCTAATTTCTAAACAAACACATTTTTTTTTTTAATAACATATGCAATTTTCAAAATCATATACTTTGTGATTTCACAAAGGTACATTAGATTTGGAGAATTTATACAATTTACTGCCACTTAATTCTGTCATTCTATGCAACTACTTTGAATTTTTGTGTTTGAAATATATATATATATATATATATATATATACTTTCATTTGTTAATAACAAATCTTATTTAATTTTGGATTGTTTTACAATATATGCATTAAAATTTAAAGTGAAACGTATTCTAATTTCATTATTTTAAACTGAAGAACAAATCAAGAAAATAATTATATTACTAAATATCCCAGATTCTTACTCAAAAGATTCTGTTAGGGAGAAGAAAGGGAGTTTAAAAAATACCATCTGCTCTGGGTATCAAATATGCTAGGTATGTGAGTCATGAAGACAGGATTCACAGAGGTGAGTGTTAAAGCAAGTTCTATTTACCTCAAGCTCTGTAATTTAAAATTCTATTTCATAATTTGTTCATGTAAAACAAAAAAAAAATTATGAAAATAAATAAAAAGTGAAAATAAATATTTGCTCTTGCTGCAATCTTAATAAATTTATAAGGAATCATAGTCTCCCAAAACATTGAGTAAATATTTACAATGAAAATTCTTTAATGAGATCCCAAAGGATCCTCCAGTAATGATAATCAAATAGGAAGTTATGTAAAATCAGAAACAGGAGCACCTGGGCCTCAAAGGGAAATAGTCAAAATTGTAATCCTTCCTAAATCTGCCCTCCCTTTTCCTGATTCCAACACTTCAGTTTAGTTCAAGCCCACATTGTACTTGTAAAAACTCACTACATGGTCTCTTCCATATCTTCATTCCCCCTACCCATCTCAATATCAGTGTTTTCTAAAAGTTCTTTTCTATCAGGTGGGGGTGGTGCCTTCCAACAGCCTAAACCAGGACCTCAAGTTGTGATCAAAAAAGAATTACATAAGCAGCCAAGCAACAATGGCCCCAAGACTCGTATGTCTAGTCACAGACCAAAAGAGCCATGCTTTCTCTTGCATTTGAGTTTTTCGTTTGTTAGGTTCCCAGAAGGTTGGGGAAGCCTCCTAGTCTGGAAAGAATGGGAAGAATGACCCAGAAATGTAGGAGCATCCAAAAAGTTTATTGGAAGCTTACCGTGGGCTAATGCACTAAAGAAATGCAGCAGCCTGGGGGAGGGGCTACTGGTTTTTGTTTGTTTTCGTAGGAGATAGGCTTCTATTGTTGGTAGCAGGGGTGAAGCAAGCTATAGGTCTGTGGTTATATTAAGGAATGTAGAAGGCAGGGTGGGTTTTCAGTTGTTCCAGGTCAACAATATTTAGGGTGCAGTGCTGCTGCAATTTACTCAGAGTCCTGAGATGTTGTCTGAGAGTGTTAAGACAAAGAGTCTATTAAGAAGTCCATGATAATACTACAAGATAGTAGTCAAAACAGTATAATGAGGGTTCAAAGATGCTACCAGAAAAGACTGAGAAAAGATCCTAGGGTCAAAAGGCATTATCAAGACTCAGACAAAGGTTTGTTGAGAATCCTATTCAAATGTTGTACAATGAAGATTTTAGATGGGGTTCTCTACAAAATGGCATTACTTACGCCTTCCTGGGAGCCCTTGTCCTATCAGTTTCCACAGCTCATTCAATTAGTGCCTTTCCCCTTACTTTCTTATGCCTAAATGTTACTTGTTCCTTAAGACCTAATTCATACACTTCTCTCATAGTCATCTCAATTTTTCCAATCATGACTAATTGTTTTTCCTTTCTTCCCACAATCTATTGCTTGCTAGATAAATGTATCTTTGGGTCTTTTAGCCTTTGAGTCTCATAAATGTAATCTATAAAAGGGACATCATAATGATACTAACACCACAGAATTATGAAGGTAAATAAGAGGTGACAGTAATTTTCTTAAACTAACAGCATTAATGTTCCACTTCTATATCTCTTGATCTTGGATTTTCCAACCTCCAGAACTAGAGAGGCAGGCAGTAAGTTAAAAACAGCAGACCCCTTAGTTAGGGCAGGCTCCCATAACAGGAACTATCAAGAAATACCACAGGCATGGCCACAAGCCAAAAGAGAAAGAAGAATGCAGAAACCACCTCAGGCCTAAAACCCTGATCATCCAAAGGATTACTTTCCTAAAGCCAGCACTTAAAACCCCTGAGTCTCAAAGCCTTGAGGGTACCATCTTGCAACCACCCTCTCCCTGTTTTCTGAGTGGGGAGTTTCCTTTTCTTCTCTAAATAAATCTTATTCTGGAGCTTACATTGGGACTAAGACTTCATTATTAAGAGTTCTCCGGACTGCAGTCCTGGCTTCATGTTGAGGCACCTCTGAGAGCAGAGTCTTACCCCAGTCTGTGATTGTGAGTACCATCATAAAACATATCTGGATCCGGAGGTCCCGTCAGGCATCTGACCCATCGCCAAGGAAGGCTGATCTGCAAAAGATTGCTGTTCCTGGAGAGATCCCTAGATGTACTGGGGAGAACCCAACAACCCATCACCCACAGCTGGTATGTCAATAGGAAGTACATGTTGGTCTTTGAAGCTAACCAGCTGAAGTTATTTTTCTTAGATAGCCCAGCAGAACTAAGGCAATCTCTTAATTCTGACTTGCAAGAAAGTTAATGTTTCCCTAAATATATGAGCCTACCTACATTATATCTCTTTCTCCCTAAGTCTTTGTGCTTCTGCCTTAACTATATGTGTCCCAGGAAAGCAAATCAACTTTCTAATGAGAAATAAAAAGAAATTCTTTAGATTACCAGATTTTTCCAACTCTACTCAATATTATCCTAATAAATTAAAAACTGCTAGTCTTAAACTCAAGAGATTTTTATCTTATTATCTCTCACTTTTTCCTCTCTTTCAACCACTGGTTTAGAAGCACAAAGGCCAAAATAAGGAAGCCTAAGATACTAGAAAATAAATATGAGGCTGCCAATCAAATTATTTCCAAATTTACCTCTTAAACTTATCTATGAAATAATACTAACTCTTTGTTTTTTCTAAACTTTAGGACAAAACCAATATTGCTGCTTTTTATTTGACACTATCTGAGTTCTATAAATTCTAAATATGGACTGAGAGCAAGACATGTTAGCAATAACAACCATTCATTATAATGGGAACAGAAAGTTAAATCTAGAAAGACAACTGCTTGTCCCCAAAATGAAAAGTAAATCCAGTGTGGAATTAACAACTTGTCTCATTGCAACTGGGATGATAAGTGGAAGCATGAGGCATAGCAGAAGAATTTCTTCTTCCCTAGAAGTTAAACAGTTAGCATTCAATGTCACACATGACCACCTACATGTTAAATGACCTTGAGCAAACTGTTGACCACCAACATGTTAAATGACCTTATGCAAACTGTTGAATTTGTACAAGTCTCAGTTCCTCCTTAGAAAACTAAGGATAATAAGCACCACAAAAAAAAAAAAAATTGTGTAATCACTAAATAAGTAATATAAATCAAACACTTGGAGCTATTGTAATATAGGCACTAGGGTCAATAAATGATTATTGTTATTGAAAAACCCTTAATGTCTGGTTTTGAGAATCAGAAAACATTATTTAGCCTTAGAAAGCAGACCTTTTTTTATTTTTCAATTGAAGAATATACTTATTTAGAAAAATACACAATCAACATACAACTTGTTAAATTTTAACACATTGTGTAACACCCTGATCAAGAAGAGAACATTACTAGCATCCCAGAAGTTCATACTTGCCCCTCTTTCCAAGAATTACCCCCAAGGGTCATCATTATCCTAATTTCTTATACCATGAACTAGTTTTGATTATATTTTAACTTTATATAAATGGAATCATACTATACCTACTTTCCTGTGCCTAGCTTCTTATTCAACATTTTTTCTAAGATTCTTCATTGTTGTGTGTAAATGGACACATTTTAATGTGACATTTTTAATAACATACTCATAAAATTTAAATGTTTTAAACCATAGTTTGCTGGAAATAAATTTTTATGCTATACACCCTTACCTACTTAGTTAATAATCAAGGAATTTTGCACAATAAAATATTGGGTATCTATTAACATTCTTTGACTCTCATACAAGTATTTTTTTAAATCACCTGTGGTATCATCTCTTGCTGGTTAGTACCATGTGCATTGGGACCCACTGAAAGGAAGATGGAAGCTCATGAAACAGGAGAACAACACAAGGAAATCCATATGAACAGTAATTAATGTTCAAGTACATCCAAATTGTCATGAACAATAAGACCTTTGGGTTTTGTTCTTCCAGGCATAACAAGTATCTCCAATGTCACTTGTTCCAAATCTGACTTTGACATGGGACAAAGGAGACTCATAACAGATGGGCAAAATTTAACATGCTGGTTGGACAGCCTTTGAGATGAAGTCTTGTTATCTCTACCTTGGTGCCAAGTCCTGCATGTTGCTTTATAAGACACCACTGGGACGCTACGTAGTCTCAGCCAAAACACAGACTTGAAAGAACCAGATTTCCTCACTGTTGGTATTTGTAACATTTCACCCACACCAGGCTCTGCAGAAATAATGAAATAGTCACTAGTATGAACCTATATGTGAAAAAGCATTTTGACACACCACTATTTTTTTTTTTTAAGACTTAGAACTGTGGCTTACTACATAGGGAGTCTGCCCAACTTAAACCAGTTCTTCTATAGTCAACTGAATTGTTTTCAATTCTCTAGTCTTGATGATAAATCTTACTCCAAATATTAATATAATCAGCTTTAAAAAAATGAACACAATTTAATATCTAAAATATTTTCTCTATATGTCAATTGTTTATCAGCATATATGTTGTTCAATATAGCAACTGAACCCATCTGGCCTTTGGTTGAGGGCTAGCACTTGGCCCCCGATACCCAGGGATATAGTTACTCTCATTGCATTTATATTTTCCAAGAGTGGTTTTCCCATTACAAGGTTTGTTCTACAGAGAAGAGTAATAATAGAACTCTTCAAGGATGCTGAACCCCCCACCCCATATATTTATTTCTTAAAGTATTGGACTCTCCTAGTGTGCATAACTCTGCCCCAAATGAAAAACCCATTCTGACATCCCAATCTCTCTCAGCCTCTGAGTTCCTTCTACATTAAACCAATCCTGGATGTCAAGCATTTCCAATTTGGCCACAATGGGTCATCTTTGGCCCATGTTTTAGCCAAATAACCAAAAAAACTGTTAAGTCTTTTAGGATTCTCTGAGTTATAACATTATAGAACTTCTGCTTAGTAAACCCGCATCAATAAATTCACCTTTATGCTGCTTCCACCATTATCTCTTACTCTCATGTCCATTCCCATGCAACTTTCCTGAATAAAATAAAAATAAATAAAATAAATTAGAAAACTCAAGTAGATCTTTTGGAGTGCAGCCTATGTCTTCATAGGTCATTCTTTGTACCTCACTTTTAGAAGCTTGCAGGAACTTGAGTTTAGTTAAAAGTGAGGCAAAGATAGGTGCTGAGGGTGGGTCCTGAGAATAATCATCCTTATCTGTTACCACAAATGGGATGGAGGAAGGGATAAAGATATAATACAGGGTCCTTAAACCAAGGCAGGGTTAATCCCTTTATTCAGGTGTTACCACTGGGGCAAAGAAGCAACTTCCACTGTCACAGAGACTCATCAATATTTGGGGGCTCAGCGTATACAGCTTAATAAGGATCTTCTTACATATCCTCTTCCCAATTTACAGGATCTCATTCTTTCCAATCAATGCCCTCATATTAGTAGTTGACATCCCTTGAGGCTGAGGATTCAACATGCCTTACAATCTGGACAACCACAGGATGAGCTTCTTAGTTTGTCTCACCAATTTCAGCCCTGCAGTGACAGAAAATAAAGTTCTCCTTCAAGACAAACATAGAAGCTCTTACGTGATTTCTGCAGCCAGCAGCACTTGAGATAGGAATCTGAATTCCTGAAACTTGTTATTTTCAATTCACCACTTTGCTCAGAGACATTAGGAGCAACCAAACAATGTCATTATATTCCTTAGCTTTCCCAAAACGTTTCTAAGTATCATGTAGAGAATTATTTGGCTCCTTGCTTCTATACCTGCTTGAGCGTCCGATGCACATATTTTACATACATCTATAAATAGACTCCCTGTGCTTTCTTTATCACTGGAAATAGAGTCACCAGGATCTTTAATATGATTAGTGAGTCAACTTCGGAAACATTGATCAATTTTAAAAAGTTATCCTTAAAATTATTCTCCTAGAAATTTTCTCAGTACCTGAACCTGTCAAGTACTATAAAGTCAGGGTTCTCTAGAGAATCAGAACCAACAGTTGCTTAGATAGATAGGTAGGTAGGTAGGTAGGTAGGTAGGTAGGTAGGTAGAGAGATAGATAGATACATAGATACAAATGTACATACATACATAATACATAGATACATAGAGAGATAGATAGATGAGGCTATTTGTTATAAGAAATTACTCAAGTGAGTATAGAGGTTCAGAAGTCCTGCTATCTGCCCTCTGCAAGTTATAGAACAAGGAAAACTTATGGTATAAAACAGAGTCTGAAGGTCCAAAAACCAAAGGAACTGATGTCAAAATTACCATTCTAAGTCCAAATGCCTAAGAATGGGGAGGGAGTATTGATACGTGTGTTCTAGTCTGAATCAAAAGGTCCAAGAACCAAATGGGTTGATGTACTTGTTCAGGAGAAGATAAGTGTCCTGACTTAAGCAGAAAGAGCAAATTTCTTCTTAACTCACTTTTTTTTTCCTATTCAATATATTGGAGATGCCCACTTGCACTAGTGAGGCAGACCTTCTTTATTCATTCTACTAATCCAAATGCTAATCTCTTCTGAAAACAACCTCACAGACATACCTAGATATAATGTTTTACTATCTAGGCATATATTAGCCCAGTCAAATTGGCATGCAAAATTAACCAACACCTAGTATCAGCCATATTTCAACACCAATATTTTATATTAGCTTTACTGTATGCCAGAACAATGTTTTATGAATATTTTAATGAATAATAGATATCAGCATTATATGAATAGCTAATTATATACCAATATTTATAGGCATCTATTGATACAGATATATATACCATTTATACCAATATTTTATTGATTGTTCGTATTTCAGAAGATCTTAGAATTATCTCTACCATCCCAGTCTCTCTCTGAATCTTTAGGGCCAATTCAGACAGAGAATAAATCTTTACAATGTCTCTTGAGCCTACTGCATTCCTACCCTAAACCACAAAGACAGTTCAAAAGGTCTCTGAAGTTACCTCATAGTTCAGTGGCAACCAGTCAATGAAAGTTGTCCTGTGATAACAGGCAGCTCCCAGGATTCTCAGGAGATGACTGCATTGACATGAATCCACTCTCTGCTAGAATAATCTAATTATGCCTAAAGGTTTCCACTGAAAAGGTGCTACTCCAAGTCCCTGTCACTTTCCCTGTGGGTAGTCAGCTACCCAGTGACTTTCAAACACTCTCTGCAGGTAGCTATGAAACACATGAAGAAGTCCCTGAAATGTCAATCCTAAGGGACCAGTTTTCATGTCACCAAAGTAATACGTCCTAACCTCTACACTTCTGGAACTTTCAGGCAAAGGTCAAAAGCTTTCAAGGCCACAGTGAAATTATTCTTGCTACCTAAGAGCTGATTTTATAAAAAGAAATCTATATACGTTAGGAGAATTATGGGGAAGAATTTGCATTATAGTAGCTCCTGCAAAACCTGTCCTATGAATAAAAAGCTTTCAGCCTCTAAAGCCTGAAAATCTGGTAACATTCAGAGCATATGGATATTCATTTAAATAGGAAAAAAAAAAAAGTTAAAGTGTGACATTTCCTTTAACCCACAATTTTACAGCTGGAAGAAATTTTTTCCACTCTTAGATGGCATAATGTGACAATCCAAGCAACCAAGCTTCAAGTCTGTAAATTCACCACTTCTCTTCTGCTACCGCATTCCAAGATTTATTAAACATCTCCTCTCACACCACTCCAAGCTTTATGAGCAAACCAGATTTGACCTTTAAAATGGCAGAAGCATCTGGATTATTTCAAATGATTTTCCTATTGGCATTTTCTTTAGTTCCTTATTATATTTTTACTTTCTATCTAACTTCACACACAGAACCTAAGAAGAGGCTGGGGAGAGGGGAAGGAGGTATTCTTTTTCTAGCTTTTAATATTTTAAGATATATATAATTAAAATACCCAACCCATAAGTACTGATGCATTGCTATACTAGATTTCAAAATGTTCTTTATACTAGATTTCAAATGTTCTTTATACTAGATTTCAAAAGGTGCTTTATATCAGGCTGCTGAAGTGACTTTTCTAGCCCTGATTTTGATTTCTATTTCTCCATCTCTATCCCTCTCAAAAATGTTCTTTTATAACTCCACAGCTGTTCTAGGAGCATAACTCTATTCTAGCCCAAATCAGATCATTAAGATCAAAGATATATAATCGGAAGCATGATATTGGCCCAATGTTATAACTCTTACTAATACACAACAAGGGTTTTTTTTTCTCAAGATCTCAAAGGGAATATTCATAATGGAGTCCTATAATCATAGCAGGTCCAGTGGAATGCAGAAGAGCCTCAGAACACTATTGGAAGGTTCCGTTCAGAGTCTTAACACTATCATTGACTCTGACGAATGGGATAACATGATAACTCTGAGAAGCTCCTCTATCTGCAACAGAGTTACTTTACTGGATACAAAAGAATGGTCTTTAAGTACTACTCATATATTACTGCCTATTCTCATATTCTCTGAAAATGAAAAAAGAAAATTTATGGTAACTTCCTCACTTAGTATGTTGGATTCCTGCATTAAATAAGTCAAAAACAAGACTGCATCACATGTTTGTGAAGTCACCATAATGCAACCTATCTATGATTTTATCAATTGTAAGGAACAGAAGATTATAGAATTACGGAAAAATACCAACGAGTAGGAAAATATGGATTCTGATACCATTTACTAGATATTTCCTTTTTTCCCCAGTATATAAAGAGCTGATGATATTGTGGAATCCTTTCCATTCATTCATCCAGTCAATCATTTGTTCATTCAGCAAACGTGTAGAGCCATTGAATGTATTATTGTGCTGAGTAACGGGGATACCAGATATGAGATGGTTCTATTGTGTCATGTTCCTTTTTCACCAAAGAATCTCAAAATGCTACTACAGACAAAAGGATGACTACTAGAATGGAAATAAAATACATTTATTTTGTCATCATCAAGTAAACTAACTTCTGAAAAATGGGGATACACACATTCTGTCTTACTTGGGAATATTCAGGAATATATTAGCAGGTACATTATACTGATTATTTTGAGCTTATATTCTGACACATCTATTTAAGTGCCTTACATATATTTCCTCATTTAATCTTCATAACACTTTATAAAATTAGTAGTATTTATAACCCCATTTTATGAATTATTAATAGAGATCAGTTCAAAGCGAGTTGAAAGCATACTCAAGCGGTCAAGATTTATACCTACGCCTTTCTATCTCCAAAACCTAGTTTCTTTAATTTGAATGTCAAATAACTTCAAACTATCAGCATTTCTTAGCCAAGCTTGTTTTAGTATTTTCACATATTTGTTAGTATTCAAAGTATAGACTTAGAAGTACAGAATTGCAAAACTGGAAAAGCGATTTTAAAAATCATCCAATCCAACTTATTCTTTTACAGCAAAAATGTAGGTCTTCAAACTAGAAGTCAAACTATACACTGAATAAAAAGCTTAACAACTTCACAATAAACAGCTGAATAGGGAAAAGCAAATGGAAAATATTTAATTATCAATCTTCACATTACTAGTAGTTAATACAGTCTTTAGGAACTAGTATATATTTTATCAGTTGGATTATATTACCTGTTACAGGTCTTGTAACGAGAGTCAGTCTCCCAAAGGTCAAGAGACTCATTGCACACTTTCTTTTAAGTTTTATATTAAAAATTAAGAATTGACAGAACCGTGATGTATTTTAAATGTTTAGCCATTTAAATATTTTAAGTTATATGTGGTAAATTGATCATTGTAATTATTCCTAAATTTCTTGTGGATGTAATCCCTAAACTACAGATTCTAGCCAGTGTGCAACAATGAAACATTCAAGTAAGCCCGGACGACAACTCTATTGTCTTGATATCTTATTTTTCCAATTTCAGACAAAGCATTGAAGCACCTGCCACCATGTTTACCTTTAAAAGTGATACACCTTTTTTATATATATTATATTCCCTAGGTGTTTAAAAATCCAAAAAAGAAAATACTTGTGTAAGATTTTTAAAGTTAGCAAATACAAAGCATGTCAGCTTCAGAGACAATTAAATCATTAAATTAACATTATAGTAAATCAAAGAAATTTAAAGTAAAAATTAAGACAAAAATGTTCTCCCTCAGTTCTACTGAGTTCACAGATTCTAATAAACATATTTTAAAACAATGTAAGGATCAGCCTTCTAAAATACACTTAAATAGAAATAGCAAAAAACTCTGTGGATGTTTAGAGAATCCTCATGTGTTGATTACCCAGATGCATGTTAGATTTTGCAGGAATTAGATTTGATATTATCTCCTTATTATGCAAAACCATGGAAAACATTTAATTAAAACTTAATTAAAATCTCCATGATGCTTCAACCCCATGGCGTCCATTTTTCAACAGCGAGCAGCAGAGAACGCCTTCAGGACAAACCATTTTTATAAACGATTATAGGAACTCTCTTTTCTCAGTACCTATACATTTCTAACAAAATCACGAAGATTTTTTTCATTTTTTTTCATTTAGCCTACAGGGACATATTTCTTGAGATCATTAATTATAAACAAATATATGTTTAGAACAGTTACTAATGTGTCATTTCTTCCAGAGTTTTACATAAAATTTAAATATATGAGAAAATTTATACAGTATTATGTCTGCCTCATTGCAGACTCATAACAAGCATTTATTTAATAAAATTAATAAATATGAGCGATACAAAGATAGATTTAAAAATAAGACTCCAGCACTCTGATTAGCTTTTTCCTTAAGATACTATAGCAAAATATGTAAAATATTAGTTGTTGCTATGTTTGATTAGTTTTCTTTATGTAGAAATACTGTTTCTAAGAGGATCTGCTATAGTTAAATACTGGTGCTCAAGGAAGAGAAAACACTCAAATGCGTACTTATTCTCTAACTTCTAAAAAGATAGTAACTCAGTGTTTTAATTTGTCATAAAACAAGAGGTCACAGCAAATACATTAATCCTCAGCAAGAGAAGAAATGAATTACTAAAACCTGCCACATCATGGATGAACCTCAAAAATATTATGCTGAGGGAAAAATGCCAATCACAAGAGAAACCAGACCTTATGAAGGCATTTATGTGAAATTTTAGACCAGCACAACTAAGCTGTGGTGAATAAAATCAGAATAATAGTTGCATGGTTTGATAGAGTTTCACTTCAGGGAAAGGTGGAAAGGAGCAGGGGAAACAAGATGGTGACGGGGTTGTTTGATAGTGGGTTATACAGGTGTGCACAATTTTCAAAACTCATTAAACTGTACACTTAGACTATACGCCATTTACTATACATAAATTATACTGCAAGTTTTTAAAAGTAAATTAAATATCTGTACAAGACATAACTCATTTTAAGGAGATTAGTACTCCAAATTCAACGCTGTGGTATCCCAGAATTTTTGGAGCTCCTCTTTTGAAATTGTATTCAGAAGCTTCAACTTCTTTCTTTTCTATCTATGGCAGCAAATCTCCTAAGGGTAAAATTAACTTTCAGAAATAGCCAGCATCTTTAAGGGTAAAATCTGTTCATTAGATGTGATTAAACTGGAAAAAAAATATTTTTTTTGCATGTGACATTAGAGTCGTAATTACTTTTTTTTTCTTCTCTTGACCTCAAGTCTTGAACCCAAGTTGTTAAGATTTACATGGCCTACATATTAGTCACTGAGTCACAGAAGTGCATCAAGAAATGACTAATTTAACAAGTCTGATTTTTTTTCTCACAAATTGATTACTCACACACAAACACAAACAGAGGCATATCCAGTTACAACAAATTAGTACAGTGAATTTAATTTAATCATTCCCAAAAACTCTTTGACTAAACATGGAATCCTTGAAATAAGTTCAAAGACTCACTAATTCATTATTCGAAGGGAGCAAACTTTAATCATATGTATAAGGTAGGTAGAAGTATTGCCCTGATAAGTTATTTCATCTATCTGTGATGTACTACATTCTTATTTTTTTTATTATATAATGCCTGAAAAATCACAGATTCTCTGATGAAATTTTAGCATATAATTATGCCCAAATGTAATCTTTGATAGTAGGAAGAGGTCTCCTATCCTTACCATCTGCTATGTATGACAGTGATCACCTTTACTCCCTTCCCTATCATTCCTCCCAATAAGATTACAGCAGGATAAAATTAGTCTGTTCATCAGAGTCTCTGTTATCACACTCATTTTATTCCATTACCGGAATGGATAACCTAGATTCTTATAATTCACGCCACATGTTAAGAAAATAACAGAAGCGGCAAGCACTGATAGAATAGCAGTTAGGTCTGCTGCCTCTGTCAAGCGCAATTCATATCACAAGGACCTGGGATCATGTCCCAGGGGTGGGGCTGGAGGACAACCAAGATGAACAAGTGCTTCTTCCTCCTCTCTTTTCCTGTCTACCTGTCTGTGCTCCCCTTCATTGCTTTCTGCATCTTTCCAAGAGAGGGAGGGAAGGAAGGAGGGTGGGAAGGAGGAAGGAAGGAAGGAAGGAAGAGAGGGAGGGAGGAAGGAATGGAGGAAGGGAGGGAGGTAGGGAGGAAGGGAGGGAGGGAAGGAGGAAACAACAGAAGCAAAAGCCAGAATGATAACGCAACCTAGAAAAGAAATGGGTATTTAAATTTACATAAGTTATATATAAAGACAAATTATTAGGCTAGCTAGATACATGAAAACTGAGTTCACTGTGTTTTTATCATTTGGGGGGTAAGGCGGGGGCTTAAAACAGCATCACAAATTGAAGTGGTTAGTTTTGTGGAATAAGCAATATATTTGAAGCTCTACCAATGCCGTTATTGTATTTTTCTAGCAATATATTTTATATAAGTGAATTAATGACCAGAAATCAATTAAAGTTGCTGCAATCAGTGTCTTAAATTAGTGCCACCCAGAGAGAATAAGTAAATGAAATGTAGGTACATAATCTTGGTTATCCCCTTCCCCCCAAAAGTTTTCTGCATAGGTAAGTTACTAAGTAATATCTGGGGACTTCAAAAAAAAAAACTTAAGAAAAGTGTTCATAGAGCATACTTGTTATTTAAAATGCATGTTACATTTCACAATCATTAAATCAGGTACTAATAGCTGGCAAGATATTAATCAGCCACATTCTCTGAAACATGGGCATTTCAGAAATTAGTAAAGTGATTTAACAAAATATTCCTGCCTAAATATATAAAAGCAGCAAATACTAATATAAAGATCAGAATTCTGAATTGCTAGACTTCTTCTGTCCAATCCTGTTCCAATTTTATTTTCAAGCAGGCTCCACATTCCACACTGTTCCACTCCCACTTACAGACTATCCTGTTCATATTTCTAGGCAAAGCCAGCTCAGAGAGATGAAAATTTATACTATTTTTACAACCTTTCAGGGAAAGTCGACAAACTGCCTTAATAATTCATTCTAAAATGTAACCACTTTCATTGTCAGGAAATTATCTTTTATGTCAAACATAAACTATGTCACCCAACAACCTCTTCTTATAGAGTTAAACAATCCCAGACTGCTTTTCCTGTGAGTCTACCTTTCTAATACCTCCTGTATTAGCATCCTATTTTAATCTTTGTGATTGATTACTCTTTAAGACTGCTAAGTCCCTCTCTTAAGACCAGACTCCCAAGTTTAATGAGTACCAGCCCAGGGATTGGCAAGCAAGAACCCATAGGTTAAGTCAACCTTTCTTTGCAAAAACAGTTTTACTGGAATACAGGCATGATCCATCATTTAAGTATTAATGTGTATTTGCAAGAGAGACTTCATGATCTGCAAAGCAAAAAATATTTACTATTTAGCCCTTTGAAGAAAAATTTCCAAACCCCTGGTCTGTCAATGAAGCTATTTAAAATGCCAAATTACTTCAGGCTTCAACTTATTTGTGAACAATTGGGTCTGAGTAATTTTTATCATACACTTTTCAACTTTATCAGAACTCTCTGTACTCTAGCTTGGGATCTATTGAGACTGGGGTGTATCATAACATCCTAAAATATAGGAATGTCAAATGCTTAAGAGTTGCATACAAGATGTGCAATAATATATTGGTGGTAAGTTTCCAACATCTACTCAAAGCAGAGGAAATTTTTTTTGGTAAAAGTGCTAAACTTTGCTGTATAATCAGGGTACACATAGGAACACAGAAAGCTCCAGAATTCTCTCAGTATAGGTACACTGAGGCCATGCATTTCTGACATTCTTTCAGTTTCCAATGACCTGTTCTCTGGGAAGACCATATCAAATTCATCCAGGGACCAGAAAACCCTATCAATAACCATAGAACCATGGAGACTGTGGAGAACCTGAGGGCATCATCTGTTCATATGTGTTATTCTGATCTGATCCAAATGGAAACAAAGCTGCAACATGGGCAGGAGTAGATGAGTATTTATATTTTTCAAGGGAAACTGAAAATCAAGATTCGAATTTCTTAATACACTCTGAGGGCAAACACTGTTAGGTTCCCCCAAATCCTCACCTGTGTCCACTTAGTTTGCAAAACTCTCTCCGATATTCTTGCCTTTTGATATAGGTCTATTAAAAAGACCTGACCTTAATTAAAACTCTTATTTTAGAAATGAAGAAAATCATAGTTAGACTAAATTATTGGTCTAATATTGCAGTGACTATAGCCATCTCAGGTTATAATTCTAGTATAGTGCTAATTTAAAATACCACTCCACAAATGCTTCTTAATGTAGAGGGATTTATTAAATCCACTGCGGATCTGATAGAAGCTATGGACCTTATAAGAGAAATATATGAATAAGTGTAAACTAATAAAAATTGACTTATAATTAAAATATTTTATACTCAGGAAGATTATTCTCATATATCCTTTCCATGGGGCGTCATGGACACCAAGCTTAGTATTTTTCAATTTTTTAATATAATGAATCCATTGTTCTCAAATGTGTCATGTGAAAATAATCAAAATCCTTTATAACATTTTAGATAGTGTTCATTTACTGCTTGCATTAATTTATCTGACCATTATGTCTCTCCATTGTACAAAAGCATATTTTTCATAGAGAACAAGTTCACAAACTCATAATAATGGTTCTATAATATTCCTTGTTATGATTTAAAAGGATCAGTACTTCAGTTTAAACGAATTAGTAACCTCTAGAGTTAATTATCATTCAGTCTCAACTCTTCTAAAAGCTATAGAGAAAATCTCTTCCTTCTTACACAATATTGATTTGCACTTAACTTTAAGAGCATCTCACTAGTCAGCTCTCTCTGGGGGGAGTAAGCACCTCTCACTCTCAAAACACCTTGGACATTGTCTTTAGTGACTTCTTTGGAGATTTTTTAGCTCTTGCAATTTTCTAACCATATTATGAACAGTATCTTACTAAGCTCTGGGCACAATGTCTATCACATAATAAGCACCCTATTAATGTTGAATGAGTTAACACTGGCCTCCCAAAAGATTCTACCAGGTCTGGGTTAAGTCAAAAGCTCTGCTGAACATAATTTCAACAAGATATAATCAAGATTAGCAGTTTGTTGTTGGTATTCTGTCTTTGTTATGAATATTTTTTTAATGTTCCCTCTCAGGCCCTCCACCTCCCCATTAACATTGTGCCCCTCTATTTCCCCACTAACTTTCCAGTGAAATCCTTTGGGTTTAAAACAACCAACAAGTTTCTCTTGCTTGGAATGAAGAATCCTAACTGACGAAAAAAAAAAGTGATTTGAATTTCTAAAATCTCAACTTAAAATAAGTTACTGTGGGCTCTACTAATAAGAACCCAATAGGGGTCTGTTTATATGTGAGCAAATCCCTTTGGGGCACCTACAAATGTGAGAGAAGATTGGCTTCACATTTGGGC
The DNA here is from genome assembly GCA_004363575.1 of Solenodon paradoxus. NCBI lineage: Eukaryota > Metazoa > Chordata > Mammalia > Eulipotyphla > Solenodontidae > Solenodon > Solenodon paradoxus. Next base: position 163,154 of record RJWH01001643.1, read on the forward strand.
ATGGCCTCTCTGGCTATTTAGAGATAGGCTTTCATACAGATTAATTCCTATAAGAGGCAATTAAAGCTAAACTCTTTTGATGTGCTGGAAGTTGAGATAAAGATGAAAAACTACCTGCCTCTAACTAAATTTGCTAAAACATTTTAATTGAACATGTGGCTGTTTCCAGAGACTGTCCACCTGGTAGAGATTCTCTTTACCTGGAAAAGTGTAATCACTGTTGGCAACTCACATGCTGTCTCTAAAATACCATCCTCCCATCCTTCCTCTGAAAATAAACTGTATTCTTCTAGGGGATATTTTTCTGCCACTAAGAAAAGTCTTTGTTTTCACAAAGCAATTGGATTTTACACTCGATACTTTTAGTCAGTTTTTCTCTATACATGTAGAATGAAAGTAATTACAAATACTGCTAATTAAAAGGAAAGCTATTGCTTGCCCTTTAGCTGAAAATAATATCAAAGCACCTTTAATGATAATGAAGTACAATAATAACCAGATAACTGTGATGGTAAAATAAGAACATCACATCCTTGGCATAATATTCCCAAACTATGGCATTTATTTTATGTAAGGTATTTATTTTATGTAAGCCGTGTAAGCCATTGTTCATGCTCAGAGGTGCAAATATTGCTGTGTCTGTAATGTTGGTCTAGATTCACTTGTTAAACATCTTGCCAGGGTACTATATCATGATAATTATGTTATGAGAAAAATTGTTCTCTATACCCATCCAGATATTTGAGGATCTGACAATTTTTATTTTTAAAGGAAAGAGGCAAGCAGGAATGAAGGCAGTTGGGTACACGTAGATAGGAAGAAAGAAGAAGCATTTTTATTTTATTTTTCATTTATTTTTTCACACTGGTTGCTCCCCACACCCAGGGGCATGTGGCTTGTATCCTTTGGAGGCAATTGACCTAATCACTGCAGTGATTTTCTTCTCCAAAATGCTAATCTGAGCAAGCCAACTCCAGTGTAACTCTTAAGGACTCACCACTGACCTACTGCAGATAAGCGCGTCCCTCAATAGCCTGTGAGCTGCTATATTTTACATTTAGTTCTCTGATCATTTCCTTTTCCTACATGCCTACAGTCTTCCACTCCCAAATCTTCACAAACTTCTCCCTCATTTCTCAGTGCCTTTGCAAACTCTCTTCCTCCTCCCTAAATGTTTCTTTCGGTTCAAAGTTGATTTATGAGTCAAGACCTATCTCCTATGTCAAATAATCTTAGAAGGACAATTTCAATGATAGAAGTGAAAATATAGTCCCACTGCATACATGATAGTGATGTTATCGGGCTATATATCATGCTCCACACACTGTTCCAGACTGGAAATAAGGCGATGGAAAGCATAGGAGCAACAGAGCTAGAGCAGAGCCAGAGCTCCAAGACAGAGCATGCCCTACCATATGTGAGGAACAGTTATGAGGCACAGGTCATGTAGATTCTTGTAAGGCACTGGGAGTCATTGCAACATTTGATCAAAGATGTAACATGTTATGGTTTCACTTTACCAGGGTCAGCCTGGCTGCTTTGTAAGAGAAAGGAGAGCAAAGGTAGAATCAAGGAACACTGATGAGGCCACCACAATTATCAAACAAAAGGTGACAGTAGTTTGGATGAAGAAAGTGGACACAGGGAAAAGTGATAGATTCTGAATATAAAACATAGAATCAAAGGATTTTTTTTAAATAATTGAGCACGGGATATAAAATAAAGGATAAAGTCAAGGATGACATCTAAATGTTTGGCCTGACCAACTGGAAATTGCCATCATGTAGAAGGGGAAGCTCCTGGGAATAGTTAAGTTCAGGAGAAAGATGAGGGGCTTAGCCTTAGACATGTTCAGACTTCTTTAGTAAGTCAGAGGATAGTGGAAATGGTCAGTGTAGACTACTTCAGTTTTTTAAATATTTAGGTCTAAGAAAATACTAAATACCATATGTGTCTTATCTCAATGAACTTTTCACATGTGTAACATCATCCCCACTCTATTAAGAGAAGGCAAGTTTTATAGTTAAAATGACTCAAGAACAGAATCAAGAACTATTGCTAAATAAATAAGGCACTATGCTATACACCAAAACAAGACACAAAAAGTTCAAGGATATCTAAGAAGTAAAGACACCACTTTTATTTATTGGTGCAAACCTTTGTAGTTGACTCCTTTACTTACATACATGAAAAGCAGAATTTCAGATTTTTAAAAAATCTTTACAGTTCCATAAACCTTTTTAGGTAATTTGTCTATAATATCATTGAATAATGTGATGCCCATGGGGAAAAGAAGGGATTCCAGAGACCTGAGATGTGTTTCCAGAATACACTGTAGTCAAGGGGAGGAATAAATATTAGAATTCAGATATAAATACCTATACTACATATTCTATGCTTGTTTTCTGCCCACCAGATGATTTATACCTAGATTCAGGATGAACTCCTTGGACAACTTCACTCTACTTGGCTGTCAATCAACAAATAAGCCAGTCTAGAGAGTCAGATCGTACAATCACATATTTGAAAAGTCCTCTGCCACTTCTCAATATGACAAACTATCATCAATATGATATTTTCTTTCTTTTTCAAACCTCTATGTGTACATAGGTGTTTTTTTCAAGGCATTAAGTATATTTTATTCTTAAATATTTAGATTTTTAAATTTACATGTGAAGATATTAAGGACCAAAAACTAAAACTATATATTAATAGTATCCTACTTTTTACATGCTGTCAGTTCAGACAGTCATATTAAGGGTGGAAACTAGTTGATAATATCAGGAATCTTTTTTTTTTTACTAAAGTTTGACTTTATAAAGATTTGCATTTCAATAAATTTTACAATGAGGATTAAATCATGGACAAACTGACTTCCCCTTAATTATTTTCAACTTCTTAACCCATTTCACCATTAAATGACAGTTTCTAAGGCTAATTAGGAAGAAAAATGGCTAAGTGCATAAAATATTCTGATTTGAATGCACTTTAAATAAGGATGCAAATACGTGCTTCTATTATAATCAACTTGTTGCTACTTCCTTCTCTCTCATAAACCAGCACACACACACACACACACACACACACACACACACACACAGAAGTACATACAACTTTCTGTAGATTGGCTAGGTCAGGAAGCATATGGAAAGGGCTCCCAATGAATCTGCTAAAAGTCTACAACAACCAATAAAAAATTAAATGTATGTCTCACTCCAGACTGAAAAGCAGAATTAAGATTGGAAAGATATCATTGTTAATGCAAGGAGTAAAGTACAAAGGTATAAGGTAGGTTCTTTTAAAATACAAAGTGACATTTTCTATAACCTCTGGTCCATGAATCTACATGCCTGATGATAATTTCTTCAGAAATTGAAAATACCAAATTTATATGGGATAGCTGTAAATTTGGGTTGAAAAAGAGGGTTCCTGTTTGCCTCTGAATCAGTTCTGCAATGTTTCAAAATATTTTCATGCACTGGTCCATAGCTCGGTATTAATAGGATTTTTTGACAATTATGTGTAAGGGATGCAAAAACAGAACCCATAGTCCAACTGATGAATATTGTTATTTCAAACTCTGTCAGCTTTCCTAAGCTTGGAAACAGCACAAGATTACTGTGAAGGAAAACAGATTCAGGTCAGCAACCCTGAATATAAAAGCTCCACTTGCAATATATTTGTAATAGTGAGAAAAGCAATTGCCCATGAATTCTTGGTGAACCAAAAGCAATTAGATTTACAAAAAAAAGGAAACTGTTAGAAATAAGTTTTCCTTAAAAAAAAAATGGCACAGACACTATTCCCGTTACTGAATTACATCAGAGCTGATAGCATTTGTGTCAGAATATTCCAAACTTGTTAAAAATAAACAGCAACCTTTTTATTAAAGATGATCAAGGAATAAAGTTGGTGTTTCCAACTTTGTTGGTACTGTGACTGCGGCTGGTAAGAACGCATTTAGAGGGCAAATTCCAAGTCTGTCAGACAAGGTTGGACTTACATCTCTCAACAAAATGAAATCTAATACTGCTCCTTTAATGCAAGCTGGGAAAGAGAGTGTGAGTAACAGTTTAATCAACCCCCCAACAGCTAAATGGATAAATGAGAGTTGACAGGAGAAGCAGAGCAGCCTGGCACAGGAAAGAGCAAGAGAAAACTCCTGAGTGACACTCATGCTATAAACAGGGCTTTTTTTCTAGGCTTGTAAAACACTTCAAATAATTTCTCTAATTAATTCCTATAACTTTTCATGAGGAGTTGCTTGGGACAAGAGGGGTTATCTGTTATATATAAGAAAACAGGAAAGAGTAAATCCCAGTTGACTGAAGGTCAGATAAGTGAGAAAACCAGGAACAGAACACAGATTTCCAGCTCCTGCATCCAAACTGCACACTGTGCATGAATTCCTGTTTTCTAGGTGGAGATTTCAGATGAGTGGGGTGAAAATTATAACTCAAAACAAAATCTTCCACATGGGGTTTAGAGAAGGCTTCTTCCTTTGACTCGTATGTTCAGCTTTTTATTTTAATTATTCTCTTAGTTTATAAGTAAGTCAGGACAAATTCCCTGAACACTTTTGAACCTCAATCTAGTAACTAAATTACAGACAAAGGGAATTATGATTCAGTCAGCTAATGTTACCACACTTTTTTAAAAAATATGTATTTATTGAATAACAAAGAAATTAAGAAAATGATTGCCAATTATCTTGGCAAGGATTCCTTAATTAATTGCCAGTATTAATACCATATTATCTTCCCCATTATTAAAACAATGCAACTTCTATTAAAAACTATTCATTAAAGATTCATTTGTTCCTTATTGCATCCCGCTGTTTGCATATGTTATGTAGCTAAAGGGCTGCTTCCTAGAGGATGAGGGACTGCTGTGCAAAGAAGCAACACCAGCCATAGAAATTAGGGTGAGAGACAATACACTTCATAATGCTCTGTCTAAAGTATCAGAAGGCTATTGCTTCTAAAAGCAAACAGAGCTAATGGATAGAAGTCTGAGGGTGTGAGTGAGTGTGTGTGTATGTGTATGTGTAAAATCTGTTATACCTTCCCAGAGAAAACTGCTTATATTCGTCTCATGGACTTACAGCAGTATTTCTTAATGACAATGATTTTGCTCCCCAAGTCACCTTTGGCAAGATTTGGAGACATTTTAGTCTTCACAATGGAAGAAGAGTACTACTGGTATTCAATGCATAGAAGCAGATGCTTCCAGACATCCTACAACTCATAGGCTAGGTCCCCATAATTAAGAATTACTTGAACCAAACACATCAGTAGTGATGCTGTTGAGAAGTTCTTACTGAGAAGGAAAATACTGAATTTTTGCTACCAGTAGCCACCATTGCTCTTAGACAGCTCAGCCACAGCTGTGACAGAATTTAAGTTGGTACTTAGATAATGGTGCTAAGATAATCAGAACCTAAAAATTCTTTTCTACATTTCTCCCCCAAAAGATGAGCTGAATAAGGAGTAATTAAAAAACTAAGAATTTCTATAATTACCACTTAATTACCCCACCCTCAACCACTACCCACAACAAACTGATGCTAAGAGTGGTTAACATTTTATTAAGTTAGAAAGAATATGATCCTGTGTCTGACATATTTGAATTGAAGCCAAGGAAACAAAACCAAGCCTTAGTCTGCAACCTCCCTTGGGAAATCTTTGTTCATTTTAATACTTGTTCAGTCAGCTGTCTGCCTGAATGACAAGGTTTTTATCTCTAATGTGAGTGGCTCTGAAGGCTACTTGCATTATCCATTCCTCAGCAATTGCTGCTGAAACCATAATGTTGCAAACTGATAATTAAATCCAGCTGCCTCAACTATGAATTCAATCATATCAACATTAGCAGCAATCTTAGTGGTTGTTGGTGGGTTTCTTTTTCCATTTCTAGACAACATAATTAACTTCACTAGACTTCTTAGATTAAACAAAACTCATACTGCAAATTAAACTGCTAAAAATCCCATCGCTACAAAGGGATACAGTTGAATCCTTAGGAAATGGAATCAATGCCAGGACATCCCTTACTTGTGTCTAACCATATGACTTAATCCACATTAATATTATGCTCAACCTATAGGCATACTTTTGTATTTAACTTACAAAAGCTCGTGTTAACAATTTATTCCTTAAGAAAAATGAGTTCCAGAGAGCATATGCAAGACATAGTTCATAATGCAAAATGCCAACTTGTCAAACATTGAAATGTGCCTATAAGACACTATCAGAATGCTTTTGCACCATTTGAACTAACAATGAAAAAAAAAGATGTTCTAATTATCTTTAAAATAATCTGGCATTCAAATATTTCAAAACCATGTCATTGTTAAGTTGTGATGTCACCAAAATGTAAATTAATAAAGCCAGTGCATTAGTATTTGAAACTATAGGCAAGGAAGAAAAAGATTTTGTACTAAGTAACATTTATTTGCACAAGTACTATAACAGTTGTATTTTTATAGACCAAAACTTTTAAAATAATTTTTAAAAATAACAGATATTAGCATAATCTTATTATAAGTATGGTTTAGCCCACAGTGACTGAATTAATTTACTATTGTTGCTATAACAAATTATCACAAGCTTAATGGCTTAAAATAGCACAGATGTATTCATCTTCTAATTACGTAGATCAGAAATCCTACAGTTGTCTCTCTGGGCTAAAATCAAGTTGTTGGCAGGGCTCCTTTTGGTGGTTCTAGAACAGAATGCGTTCCTTTGGTTTTTCCATCTTCTAGAGGCTGCCTGCATTCTTTGACTAATGGCGCTATTCCTTCATTCTCAAAGTCAGCAATATAGGATATTCACATTGTTCTCTCTGAACAAGCTGGGGAAAGTTCTCTACTTGAGGGATTCCACTTTTAAGATTCACATGGTTAGACTGCACTGAAACCAGGTTATCCAAGGTAATCTTCCCATTTCAAAGGCTTTAACCTTTATCACATCTACACAGTGTCTTCTGCCATATGAAGTGGCATTGCTTTGGGAAGTCATTATTATGCCCACAACAATTCAATAAGTAGTGACTTTATTTTGCATTAAACAAATGACTAAAATCAAAGATATATACTTGGATATAATAATATTTATCTTTAAGAATTCATTATTCTGTTTTTTAAAACACATAGTAAGAAAGAAAAAATTATCTTTGCCAGGAAATACTGACAATTATATTTAAATTACTGACAGTATAAGTGAAAAATTTCATGTCATCGAAGAGAATGACAGAAAAAAATTCTGTAGTGGACATCCATTTGCTCTGGAGTCTCACAGGACTGTCTGTTTCACCTTCTGCCATCATAAGTGATGAGTTCTAAATTCAGCGGCATAAATAGAATGTTATCAGTCTCAAAATGCTTGATAATAAATTTTATATCCAATAATCATTTTCTTATCTATTTGGGGGTATTTTATGACTTTATAAACTCATTTTCATACTTCTTCAGCTCATGATGTTTGTATACAAATGACTTTACTGTGTATATATCATCAAGGGAGGTTGAAATGATGCATTCTTCAGTCACCATTAAGTGGGTGTGAGAAGCTTTTATCTGATCTGCCTACTTGAACACAGGAACCTAACCATGAATATCAGATTTTTATCTACCGCTTAATATATTTCTCCTAAATAATTCTCCAAAATACTTAGTAAGGTCAAGAATAGACTGACTGAAAATGACAAAATGAACACAAGGCAATAGAGTATCAAGAGTTCTATTTAAATGAAATATACACCTATGATAATGAGGAATTATGCAAATATAAACCATAAATGGGGCTCATTCATTCAAGAAATATTCCAAGTGCTTTACATTCAAGGTACTTGTTCTAGGCACTGGGATATCAGCAGTGAACAAAAGAGATAAAAATTCTATCTTTAAGACGTTTCCCTTCTGGAGAAATGAACAGTTAATAAAAAATATATAGTATATTAGATAGAGTTAAATGCTAAGGAGAAAAATAAAGTTGAGTTGGGGACAGGAAGTATGAGCAGTGGCAGGAATAGCAAGTAAAGTTTTAGATAGAAAGGCCAGGGCAAACCTCTGCTGTCAGCAGACACTATAGTACAAATATTTTTCTGCCAAATCAGTGATATTGGTAATGAAGACAATTAATAATATTGATGATTATGATGATGATGGTGATGACAGTATTTACTGGGTGCTTGCTACATGTCAGATGCAATATCAAGCAATTTACATAGTCTCAAGTATATACTGTGAGGAAATCAAAGACATGCAAGACATGATCTCAGACCTGAAGAGTTTATATCTAAATGGAAGGACAAGAATCAGCCACAAATAAACTACAAACCACAAAAGGGGAAAGTGCCAAATAACTGACAGACATGAAAATGCTATGTGATTTGAGGAGACTAAGAAATGGCAGTAAAATAGTGAAATTAGAGTGGCTTTAATAAAAAATATTGGGAAAAGGCCTGCAAACTCACAGTTTGTAAACATGAGTTAATTATCTAATACCTAATTTCCTTTCAACATGCTGACTCCCAATGACTGTAACTTCAAGAAATTCTTTGTCCAGAAGGATCCTGAAGCCAAATGTGGACTAAAAATGGGAAAGAATTCCATGACTGATATTCACATGTGCCCCAGAGAGAGAATGCAGGAAGGGAGGCAAGACGAGCTCTAAACTTTTCTGATCAGTTCCACTTCCCACACTTCTCCCTACTCATCGTCCTACTTTGGAGTGACTATCTACTGAGTTCTTTCTTCCCTCTTTAATTTTTCTTGTTTCCTCAGCTTCTCTCACTCACCTAAGTTTCCAACAAATCAACAAAGCTATCATTTTTCTTTTTTCATTAGTGAACTAATTAGACACTATGTCTCATTTAGTCCCAAAGTTTCAGCTATTCTTAACTCTCTGTAACAACTAGTTCCTCACCTCTGGTTTTGTAAATGAGGAACCCAAAGATTTATCACTGTGATCACCAGCAAGATGACTTACTTAGGTTTACTTAGGATGGGTTCTCAGTAAGATGAGAGGCACATGAAAGCTGATGATTGTGACAAAGAAAACTGCCTTTACTAATGTTGCCTCTCTTAGAGGCACAGTCTATAGGATAGAGAACGTGAAGGGAACTTAAAAATCAAATTTAAGTTTTTCCTTGTATGAAGGAGCATTTTCATCTAAGTACTGGACATTTTGTGTGCCTACTTCTCGGTTTATCAAGACACGGTATGAACCAGATTATGCAAATGCTCAAAGAAGTCTTCACCAAGGTCCATACAATCTGTTACAATGCAGTGGGACATGTCAACTCCCTGATGTCCACAAAACTGAGGAATTATGGTACATATATGAATAAATGATGGTTAGTATTTTCATTAATTCATATCAGTGATTCAAATTGTTGCATCTAGTTAATACTGATATTTGTTGGAGATTTGGGAAGCTAAAAATAATAGGCACCATTTGTTGAGTACTTACTACCTTCCAGGCACTAAAGTGGTTCTACTCATACATTCCCCAGATATTATCTTGTTTAATCCCTTAAACAAATCTGAAACTTCAGACAACTGCCTCCATTTTACAGATGGGAACAAAATATAAGCAATTCAAGAAGCATGGGATCCTTCGGAAAAATTTTATGAGTGAAGTCACAGATTTCATTAACCCATTAAAACTAAAATCACAGTATAAAGAATGTCTGCATTGTTTATTTTATGGGCATTCTACACAGGTTATGTGTCAAAAAGACTAGAAACAACCAATATCGGAGAGCGTATGGAGAAAAAAACTCTCTTACACTGTTAGTGGGAATGTAAATTATTACAAGTTCTTTGGAAAATAGTATGGAGATTCCTCAAAATAATAAAAATGGAACTTGCATTTGATCCAGCAATCCAACTTCTATATATACAACCCCAAATACAAAAACGCTAATTATAAAAAGATGTGCATATCTTTGTTCAAAGAAACATAATTCACAATAACCAATACATAGAAGCAACCTAAATATTCATCAACAGATGACTGGATAAAGAAGACATGCTATTTACACTCAATGGAATTCTGAGCACCTATTTAAAAAGATGAAATTTTGACTTTTACAACAACCTTAATGGAACGTGAGATTATTATGCTAAGTAAAATAAGCCAGAAAGAAAAAGAAAAGTAATGGATGGTTTTACTTATATGGAATATTAAGAGACAAAACAAATGAACTGACAAAAACCAACAAAACTCACAGGAAGCAAGACTGTGGATATTAGAGTGAAGGGAGGTGGTTGGTGAAAGAAACACAGGAATGAAGGTGTGAATATGGTGGTGGTATTGGCACTAGAACTCTAGTGGCAGGTATGGTATGATGTACACTCGGATTGTGGTGTGAATCGGACATCCTAAAAATCCTATCGTAAACAAAAGAAACAATAAATTAATTAAAATCAATAATCAAAGGTTGAAAAATAGCAGCTTTCCCCCTTGCAAAATATCTGTTTTATTCAATTCTACCCAATGAGATACAATGGATACAAGTGCCTTGCCTTCAGGTAGACTTCCTAGGAAAGGGATTTGATTTACATAGCTCCAGTCCTCATATGGTCAAAAGCCTATCAGATCACAAAATAGCCTCAGAAATGTTTCCCAGGCCATTTAATGCTACTCTCTTTAGCTGAAATAGCTGACCTAGACCAGGACAACTCATGAAATTCCGGGTCTCATTAGTACTGGCTTTTAACTGCTGTAACTGTCCCAGACAAATTCACATAATTATAGAGCTGCAGAATATATACTTGAAAAGCCTTCAAAGAAAACAGTTACTCTCTATAAACATCCGTTTTCACACCTCAAAACCATTTCCTAGACCCTTTATTCCAAATAAAAATTGCTTTAAAATGTATACAGGCCATTTAAGTGGTTCATGTTAGGGTATTTATGCCTATTTATAAACTTCTGCCATCAGAAAGCTTGGTGCCGCTATGGTATCTTTCTCAGTCTGTCTCTTCCATTTCTGATGGGGAGAAAAATGCAAACCATTCCCTTCTCTGCTCCACTTTTACAAGGTTAGCTAGCACTTTGAGCCAGTAGCAATTGAAAGCTAGTAGCTAGAAAGTAATTTACTTCTTTGAGTCTACTCTTCAGTCAGTACAATCTGAACACATTTTTGCACCAAAGACATTAAGGGAGAATTCCCTTTCAGGTGGTTATTCTTGAATTCATTTACTTTTGACACATACAATGAAATCCCAATTCTCCTGCAGGCTGCAGGGCCTTTGTTTGCTATTTAGTGCACTATCTCCCAGCATCTTTGAATGAACAGCTGCAGAAGTTTCAGAAACTTGTGAATACTTCTTCAAGATGGACTATTACCACCGGAATTTAGCCAGTTGATGATTTTTCAATCATCATTTTGCTGTTTCCTTTTTAGAAAGAGCAAAAAGTGACAGGGGAGACTCACTTTTAAACAGATTCCAAAAAGCTTTCAAATCTGTGGCAAATACACTTCCAAGTTATAAAACTACTTCTGACAAATGATCTTTAATGTGATAAAACCCAGAAACTTCTGTTCAAGTCCATATTCCTGCTGTCTAGGAATCATTGCTAAAACTGGGGTGGGTGGGGTGGAAACAGTGGCATATCTACGTTGCCCAGTTAAACTACAGGATCTCTGAGATGATGGATGACATGATCATTGTGGACCAGAAACTGTGGTATCAATTCAGTGTAGTTTAACATTTATATATGAAATTGAAGGTCACTTACAGATTGACATTAAAATGATACATTGAATTTGTGTACCGGCCCTATTCTATCCCATTTGTACTTCTGCCTATTACCCATCCATTTCAATACAGAAAACATAAAGCCATTCAGCATGATTAATCAATCCTTTTGCAACTGCAATCAGCCTGAAGAAATACCTTTGAAGAACTACGAACAAAATTGGCAGAGGTTTCCCCCTGTATTTTGGATCTTCTCAAATAAATTACTCTATTAATTATTTTCATTTCAAATGTTTTACCTTCAATATGTCTATATTCTTCTTGCTCTCAAATACAAAATTATATTCTAGCATTAGATAAGACATTTTGTCTGATAAAGCATACAGCAAGAAGATTTTTATTTAAACTACCTCAGCACTTCAGAATTCTTAGTCTTCAGCATTGCCATTTTTACCTAAAAAATGCCAGCAAATACAACAATAATGTCACTATGTCATAGAAATCGAAAAAAATTATTTTAGTTACAGAATTCTGATATGAATTTAAACAGACAACAGTCAGTAGCAAAGGCTTTGTACCTATGTCTCTTGGAAGACAGGTCTCATAGAGGGACAGAGCTGAAGATTAAGGATGCCACTAGGGTGGCCTGGACAGAAATTCTTTCCAAAGATTTCTGCCTGCAGGTATGGACATGCACATTCAGTATGTTCAAGCGTTTGTGAGCAACTATCATGCAGGGGCATCTGGTGAAACACTCCCTCCCACCTCCACATACACACCCCTGGTCAAGCCAGAACAGGAAATGAAAATATCTCCCCAAATGCCACAGTGCCAGAAGACATAATGAGAAAGAGGTACATCTAGACTATGAAAGCACAGCATCAAAGGCAAATTTATACTAAGAAGATTAGATAGGCAGATTTGCATCCAACTAGTTTCAGTCTCAAACAAGCCAATGTGGAAAAAGATTTCATTTTCAAATGTCCATTACAATTTCATGTAAGTACCAAGACCACCTCTAGAGAAATAGAAAATAAGTAGAAGCGATAAATGCATATTTTTCTCATCTTTTAATTCAACTGTTTCACTCTAAAATCAATAAAGAGAGATAAGGCAAATCTCTCAAATTCTCATTCTGGATTCAATAATAAAATATGTACTGAGTTCCTACAATAGGACAGGAATCATCTAGAATTACTGCTGGGTAATCTACTAGATCTATATTTTTTCAAACTTAGTTATGTTCTGCTTAAATACTGATGGGCAAAAGAAAGATCAGCTTTTTTTTTTTCAAGATTCTGGCATAAAATTCCATTACAACTGCTGTAATCCTGTAAGAGTTGTTAAAACAGAATCTTAATTCAATGCATAGTAACTTGACAACTGCTGGTTACAAGGGGTTAGGAATTAGGCAAGAGAAACAGATCAAGTGGATTGAGAAGGCTAGCACAGGGGAGCCCTAGGACAGACAGCCATCGGAATAGTTCTGTAATCCTCTGCACTACTAAAGCCAAGCACTTAATGTCAAAAAAGGCTGTTTCTCCTTGTGAGGAAAAAAAAAGTTGTGGAGTAGACAAAGAAACAAGAGAATGAAATTGGAAGTCATTCGATGGCAAATTATTAATGCCTTCTCTTTGAGAAATTGCAAGCAGGCAGAAAAAAAGGTCTAACCTGAAGAGAAGGATCAAAGCCTGAAATAAAAGCTTTGATGCCCAAGTTACTCTGCAGCCCCAAAGCACCGTGGAGCCCTGAATGCAGCTGGGAAGATTGTTAGCTCCAGAAGAAAAAAAAAAAAGAAAGTGGAATGAATTGGCTATTTAATCCCTGGGAGAATACAGAAGTGGTATTAGGTAGTGATTCCTTGCTTCTGAAATTTAGTGACGGCATTTAATTAGAAGCTAGATATTTATATGTCTTTAGATCTTGCTTTAGCATTTTTTACATCTTTCAAAACATCCACTAGTGTTACTGATGGGTTGAAATGAATGTTTTCTTTAGATAAAAGATGATTTCTCCAAAGATAACGTTATTGATTGAATCATGTGATATAGAGTGAAACTAAGCTACCTAGCCCAGGAACAGCCTGGCCAGACGGATGAGACAGGCACAGTCTTGCTGTACTGTTCACCCCGAGGAAAATACCCAAACTGCTCACACAATGACTCAGAGACAAAAAAACCTTTGAAGCCTCATTTTGCAGTCTCAAAGTTAAAGTTACACAACAAGTTAAATCAAATTCTGATGACTCCACTAATTCACCTATTCAACACACACATTTAAAGCTCAGTTTTTGTTTCAGGTCCCTTGCTGTGGGCCAGATGCAAAGATGCTATGAATCCATTCTGGGCTCAAAATCACCTTCTAGAGATCTTAGAACCTTAGGCTCTGAAATGATCTTAAAGGTCATTTTTTCAACTACTAAGTAGTAGTCTAACTTTGCATTCTTCTTTATGTCATTCCCACCACGTGACCATTCATAACCAAGTTGTATATCTTCAGTAAAAGAAAACTTAACTGTTTTCCTGGAAGAAAGTTCTTCTGATTTGTGTGTGTGTGTGTGTGTGTGTGTGTGTGTGTGTGTGTGTATTTAAAAAAAAAGGGCAAAGTAAGGTTCAGTGACATGTGCCCAAATAAATCATTAGACTGAAGCAGTAGTCACTTTAATAAGCTTCTACAGTTGATTTTATGCAACTTTTACTGTTTAGCAAAATTGCTTCACATTCATTGTCTTTGCTAATGCTCAGCAAAAGACTGCTTGCAATGTAAAAGGCTATTTCAATCACAATATTGAGTCTCACCTATTGATCCTCAGCTGGTTCCCACAGGCAACATTTCACAACAAAGATAAGTTGAAGGTAGAAGGACCATGATGAAGTTTAAAGTCACAAAGAAATCTCCTCTAAGTCTTATCTATTTTAACTGATTATTTCTTCAAGAATTACACAGCACCAGGAAAGGCTATACTATATTTCTACATAAAAAGGTAGGGAGGTCAGACAATACTTTTTAACAAAGAGAGAATTTTTTGCGTATAGTAACAATGGACCTTTGGATATGAAGGGAATCATCTTTCCTGATTTTTGAATGATTGTTTGATTATTGCTGCCATTACTTTTTTTAACTTAATCTTGACTATTCCACCACAGTAAAATACAATTGCTCCAAACTGGTTGATGATTGTTCTGTTATTATTCTATTATCATTTTTTTTTAAAGGAAAGACGCAGGCAGGAAGAGAGAGGTAGAAGAAGCACTTTATTTTTGAGTTGTTCACAGGGGTTGTTTACCCCCAAACTCAGGGGTATATGGCCTCAGCTCCTTCAGAGGTGATGGACCTAACTGCTACTCCACCAGGGCATGCTAGTTTTCATTGTCTTAAAAATAGGGTTATCCTAAGCTTATATACAGTTTAGAAGGATTTCAAAATATTTTAAAAGGTACTGAGGTATTTATTAGTAACTAAAGTCAAATAAAATATTGTTTAAAGTTTTAGAAGGCACTTAAACATTTCTCTTAACCACCAAGAAAACTTCTTAACCATTAAGGGCATTTCACATTTGTGGTCAAAATACCTAGATAAATGTCAGGGACAATGATCTAATGAACGGTCTAATAAATGAATATGTAACATCTCCAGCAGTGTAGCAGAACTAGCCTTTAAGTTATCAGTATGTGAATGACTTCATCAAACTTCCCTCTTTTTTATTACATAAATGACTGAATCATGTAAAATGTCATCTATTATTTCCTGATTATCAAGATACTACATTTGTCGTTTTAATTTCCTTTTTACCCAACTAAATTTTCTTATTTAATTGGCTATGTGATAGTTTCCTTACTTGAAAGTATACTATTTACCCAAATGTATATATGAAATTTTAATCATTCTTATCAAGAGAAAACCTTTCAAGTGACACTCACATAAAACACATTTTTCTTCTTTAATTGTACCATAGTCATTAAGTGGATCTATCTAGATGAGAACAAAAAAAATGCTTTAGAAAGACACATTTTCAAGACTTGCTTTAAAAAAAGTCACCTTTTATAAAGTATAACATAATATATTAAATTATTTTATTATATTTATATTAAAATCACCTTATATTAACACATTAGTCGTTATTTCCATTTCCTCAAGGAAAAGGCCTGTGTTTGGCTTGCTTTTTTATAATTTTCATTTCCATTCTAGCTCACTCATTTGCAACATGACTTATTTATAGATGCTAGCACCTTTATCCATAATTCTCTCAGTTAATGAAATTACCATTGTAGTCACCTGTTCAGATCTTCTCTAGCCCATGATCAACCACACTTTTAGATAGTTAAGCTTTGTGAGCTTTTCATTGTATCTTTTTGTTTCTTGGTATGTGGAGGTCATCAGAGCATTTCTTCCTTTGTATATGGAAGTAGCCCAAGGCTCCCAACCATATGCTTTCTCTACTGGATTCTCTATCAACAAGGGATAGTCAGACCAACATAAAGAACCATATTTCCTTGTTAAACTTCAGGCAAATGAAAAAGAACCACATCAACTTATACACAGGCAGTCGAGAAAAATAGCTTCCATTTTCTCTTCAGGTATTCCTGACACATTCTTCAGCCAGCTGTAATATATTCTTGCTTAATTCACAGATTCATTTTGACCCTTCTCCAAGGTCAGATGTAAAATAAGCATCTCAACATTGCAGCAACTGCAATATCCTGGAGATTATTTGCGATAAATGAAAGCTAAGCAGGGGTCACTAGAACTCACAACAGAACAAAACATATCATCTCTTCTGTTAAGTGGAGAAAATCGCCTTTATTTAAGTTATGTAACTAAATCTGCAGTTGTTACAAATTCTTTAGCATCTAGTCATTAAAAACTATTTTAAAACCATGATAATAACATCAACAAATAATCATTCAAGATGCAGCCAGGCGCATCACACTTCACGTCTCCAGTGCTTTATTCTCCTACTCTCCCTCGCCCCCGAGTCTTCAGTGTTGCTCAGAACTACCAGATTATAAAAATGTTATTTTTTGCACTTGCATTCTGAAGTTCACCATCTAGTTCAATAAATGGGTGGGTTAAGTTATTACTTTAAACCCACTTAGGCACTCCAGACACTATTGTTTTTCATCAACAATGAGGAAAACCCTTGTCCAGCAACATCCTGTACAAGTGAGCAGGCACAGAGAGTGACTTAATTTTCTCTGTTTCCTGTTCACTAGGAAACAGAACAGAGCCCCAATTTGTTTTATTCTTGAAGAAGGAAAAAAAGGAAGAAAATTACCTTCTGTGAGAGTTTAAGACAACTATGAAGGTAAAGGAAGCAGTCCTCACAAGAGATCCTTCACTTCTGATATTAACTGCAAGTTTAGGGGGTTCCCCAAACTACCCTTTCAATGATTTATTAGAAATACTTAGAGAACTATCACTAAAAATTACTGTATTAAAATCAGCCAAAAAAGATATGCTTAGAGTGGAGTGGGGAAGTACCAAAAGTGGAGTGCCATTGTCCTCCTGGTGGAATTGGAACATGTCATTGTCATGGTATCCATGTGTTGTCATGAAATGACTGCTGTCCCTGAAGCTTATCCAAGCTGAAAATTCAATGTTGCTATTGAGATTGTATTACATTGACATAACTGATTGCCCAGGTGGTTGATTTCAATCTCTAGCTCCTCTGGGAGTAACCCAAAGCGCCTACCTATATCAATTTTTGTCCATCTTTTAGTATGGTAAGACCCCTAAATTAAGACTATTCAGCTGAGTCCAACCTATACCCTAAGTCATATTGCTAGACTATCCGGTGACTCATGTCCCCCACACAGATATAGACACTTCTATCAGATATGATATTCCAAGTGCTTAGAGATTACTTCCCAGAAGTTGAGGTCTAAGGGCAGAAGAACTCTTTTTTTGCACAAGGTTAAATTATTTACTATACATCTTCATTTTCTCATAAGTCTTTAATTTGGGGAACTTGTAAGAATAGTGAATACATACATTGTGGTTATAACTATGCCCTTAGGCATTTTGAAGGTCAAGGAAGATTTATTTAATAAAATAGTGATCAAGAAATCTAATTTATAGCAAAATATCCATGAAGGCAAGGGAAGCAAGGATGGTGGGTATAAAATGTAGTATGATGCCTGGTCAGAGACCCAGATCTTGATACTAAATGCTTGGAACAAATACTGTAGGAGCTCTTTTGTTCACTAGCAGTAATGGAGGAGTGGACTGCCCTCGATCTCAAGCCCTGAGGAAGGGCTGACACAGCTAGTTCTGCACCTCTGGATGTAAAAAGCTTGAGCAGTAACCTGCAGAGTACATTTTGAGGGATTCTTCAAAGACTCCTCTACCCAAAAAACTGTAACATCTGTTGACTTCCAGAACTCTGTCACCATTAGGTTAAACTTCTGTTTTCACGGTTAAAATACACATATGTTAAACACACACACACACACACACATACGCATACACACACACACATTAAGTCAGTGGTGTCCATGATTGCTTGAGTTGAAGTTGTTTACCAGAAGAACCATGGAACCAAATTCTGATGGCTAAAGGGGAGGAAAGATAAAAATATGAATTATGAAAATTGCATGAGGGCCTGAATGCAGAAAGATGAGAAAGATTTCCCAAAAGAGAACTTAGAGCAAGTCCTGCTCATCCCCAAGTAGCTGTGGGACAAAACCATAAAACACAAGAGTTAATGATCTGGGTGGAAGTCTTTGCTCAGTCACTAATGAGGTGTGACTTGGGCAAATCAATTAAGTCTCATCACCTCAATTCTAATCTGGGAATAATATGAACTCCTTAAGAGTGGGTGTGAGGCTTAAATGAGATAACATATGGAAAAACACCTTGTTAAGTGTCTTTTTTTAAACTA
Source organism: Solenodon paradoxus (assembly GCA_004363575.1). NCBI lineage: Eukaryota > Metazoa > Chordata > Mammalia > Eulipotyphla > Solenodontidae > Solenodon > Solenodon paradoxus. The sequence continues at coordinate 181,744 of RJWH01001643.1, forward strand.
CTATATAAATGCATCATTATTAGTTTTGCAGATCAGAAAAATAACTAATTTTTTTTATTTTGAGAGTATAAATATATACATATATGTGTGTATTTATCTCTCAAATCAATTTTCTACAAAATAATACTTCAAGAATATTATCAGATAAAAAATAATATTTCAAAAAGGACTATACAGTCATAAAGGTCTAGAATATACAAGAATATAGATAGTCTTTTTAGGGAGTCACAGTACACATTAGAACATTGAAGGCTCTGGAAACTCCCACAAGAATGAATACATTAAAAAGCTATTTGACGTAGAATTCCCAAACCTACTTAAATCTAGAGATTTCATTTCTTGTAACATTTCTTAAAACTCAATTTAAAGAGTGACCCAGAGAATATATTTTGAGAAATCTATAAAGCAGATTATTCATGTTTTAAAAAGATAATTTTAATGCACTATGGTCTGCACATCCAGTTTTTGCTATGATCGGTCAGTAGAGAAAAGGGTTCCCAAAGCAGCTGCTCCTGCTTAGAAAAAGGTCCGAGTCTGCACAGCTTCATTTGTACTTTCCTCTGCTCGACTTTCTCAATTCTCTCGATTATCCCTACCCTTCGCTTTTCATCTTATCTAAGGTCTGACTTTTGGCTTTGTCTTCTCCAGTCTTCTAATTTGCTTCTTTTGGGAAACGTGTTTAAAAAAGCCTATGACCGGGTTTGCTGGATTCCCAGGACCATCCTGTGTATAGGACATCGCTGAGGTGTCAGAGCCACCATGTACTTTTCCTTCTCCAACCTTCACCCTCTGAAAGCCAGACTCACAGATTGCCATGAGATCAGAGACTCCTGGGAAGGAATTGCATTTTTCTTTACCCAACATACGACACCCTAATTATTTAAGGATATTTTAGCTACATTATCATACTAATAATTTCCTTTCTTTTTTTTAATTTCTAACAACAACCAGTCTAAACGCTAGTACAGAAGACTTAAATGCTTGGTTCCATCTACAGCCATTACTAGTAGGTCTTACAGTAGATGATGAAATATGTATCCCTAAAATAAGAAGTGAAGTTGCATTGCCCAAACCAAGTGATAAAATCCGATGACTTTGTTGTGAGATTTTACTCAAGCTTATTTATTTCTGGATATAATGATGCTGTTAGTGCATTTCTAGTTCACTATATGCAGAAATAAATAAGCTTGAGTAAAATCTCACAACACACACACACACGTACACACACACACACATACTCCATATACTTCAAATTCAAACGGCAAGCAAGAACTCAGGTATATATTCTAAAAACTAACGAAGAATGTTTATTGCTATGGTAGAGCATGTTTACATTTTACCCAGGATTTCTTCTCTCCGTGTTCGTCAAGTTCCTTAACAGAAAAATGGGACTTAAATTTGTAGTCAAATAAAATACTAATGGTTATTTTTAAGTCTTACTTTGAACTTGATAGAATGACAGAAGTCTGCCATTTAAGAAAAATGGTAACAAGCATATTGTACTATTCTTAAAAGCAAATTTTTATACTTAAAAAATCCATCTTAAAATCTTCAGTGGCATTATATATCTGAGGACACTTGAAATTCAAATTATTTAACTTGGCAATAATGAGTGGCCTGGCATTAATGTTACATTTTCCACAATTCCTCCAGTCTAACTCCCTACTATAACCTAGGTCCTTCGTCCCTTTTAATGTATTTCTGAGTAGAACATTTGTCACATCATAATGATCTGTTTTACCAGAATATAGGATTTTAATAGCAGAACAATGTCTTCCTTACCCTGGACCTAAATAGTCACTCAAATATATAAGTATAATGAGCAAAATTTTAAATAAAGACAATCATTTAGCTCAAACTTTGTTGTTTTCTCTGCATACTAACCTGGTTTAGGCACCAAAAATAAAGTATAAATTCCTTATCTCTTTCAGGGAAATTATATCAACCATAATCTTCATAAACAGGAACGTTCTTAAGTTTTAAAGAAACACCACCTAATTGTTGGAAGGACGAACCTTGAATTCACACTTGGGCCCATCATTTATCACATATATGATCTCAGCTATGTTATTTAACTTCTCTTTGTGTCAGGTGTCTAGTCTGTAAGAGGAGACTATTCATGGTGCTTACCTTATAGGACTGTCATGAGTATTAAATGAGAAAACATGCATAAAGCAACTAGGACAGCATCTAACACGCAGAAAGCATGATTTATGAGTTTGTACTATTGTCATTATTACCCATCTTCAACATTTTCTAGCTCATCACTAATTATACACTGTAGAATCAAATAACCCCAAATGGTGCTAAGTTGTTCTCCTCTAAGACTGTCATATTTGCAATATTAGGCAATTCTCATGCAGTCTTTTTTAAACTGTCTTTATGGTAGCTAACGTTAGTCATGCAAAGCATACCTGGCAGGGTATGTTAGAAAAAGTACATCTGCAGCTTCTGTTTCAAACCAATATCAGAGTATAAGTCCACAACATGGTTTCCAAATAGCCGGATGCCCCTTTACTGAGCTCATGTCAGATAGTTATTGCTTTACTTCCCTCATAAACAGTGTATCCGTCCTTTTATTGTACTTGTCCCAATCTCTGTCAACACTCCCGTATTCTTCTGTCAGTATGTAAAGCAGAATGCATCGCCTTAATGTGGACATGCCAGAACCCTGCTGAAGGTTTAAGGCTCTATCTAATGCAATGCATCTTTATGTGGAGAACAAAATAACACTGAATTTTGCACTGCCAGCTCATGCTATGAACGCATATCAATTCATCTCCATAATATAACCTGCATTTTATTTTATAATCTCTCCTAGTAATGCTCATTAAAGATTGCAGATTAATAAGCGTGTTCAATTAATGGTTTTGCATATTTTCCAAATTAAATCTCCTTCCCACACTAATTTTATAATTCAATTAAAATAAGCTATCAAGTTTTCTTAGCATGATTTGCTTTTTATAAACCCCCTGCCACTTTTTCCCCATTTTCATTATTTCAGTAGGCCTACTGCCGAAAGGAAGCCGTGGATAAAAAGAAAATGTTTCCTAAACTTTCTATATTAGCTTGCCAAGGCTGCTGTAACAAAATACCACAAACTGAGCAGCTTAAACAACAGAAATTTATTGTCAAAGAGTCTGGAGGCTAGAAATCTAAGATGAAGATGTCAGCAGGGTTGCTTCCTTTAGAGACCTGTGAAAAAAGATCTTCTCCATGCCTTGCTCCTCACTTCTGGCAGTTTGCTGGCAATCCTTGCAGTCCTTAGCTTATAGATTCATCACCTGATCTCCACCTTCATCTTTCCATGGTTTTCTCCCTGTGTTCGTATCTCTATGCCTGTTTGGTAAGAACACTACTCGTATTGGATTAGAGACCCATTCCACTTCAGTATGATAACATCTCAATGCAAGAACCATATTTCCAAATATGGTCATAATCTGAATAACTTAACTCCTTGAATGGAGCCTACCAGTTGGTTCAAAATCATACAAAAAACCCAAGTTTGCTTAGATTTTTCCACAGAACAAACAGGGATCAAATCAAGAACAGAAGCATTTTCCCCTTCATTTTGCCCATGCCCCATAAAGATTATCAAAGAATTTACTGTCAACAAAAAAGAAGTACATTTGGATAATGAATGCTTTCGGACATGCAAATCACATGTATATTTCAAATAACTTACAAATAACAATGTATCAAACAGGTAAATATGTCAAGTATTATTATATGAGGATCATGGTTTAAAGGTTAAACCTACAAGTTCTGGGGCTAAAACACATGACTATAGATCCCAGATCTCCTGTTTTCTTGTCTGACCTTGAATAAATTTGAAGGTCTGGGGTATAAAAATGTGGCAAAGAAGGGTATTTGCCTTCATAGACTGTTAAGTTATAATTATCTATGTAAATTGTTACCTGATAGGTACTCAGGAAAATTACACCTATTATTATTTTACAAATGATGACATTTAGTCTCAGGAATATAAAATGACTTCTTCAAGATAACATAATGCTCAGTGTGAGATCTAACCAGAACCTGAAAGTCAGAACTTCTCAGAGATTTCTTTGCCACCAGACAGCATTCTAGCAATGTTCCATTTTTAATACATGTCAGCATCACTCTTCGAAGTAATGAAGACATTTGGGAACTCTGGCATAGGAACAGAGTGCCAGTCAGTGCTGCTTTATGCTCAAGAAATCCCCACTGAGGGACTGCCTACTCAGGAAACAAAACTTAGGGAAGGCGAAGTTCTAGCAGAATCCCATCAGTTAGTCAACTCTGCCTAAGGTTCTGAAATATCCGATTTGACTGGACCAAGAAAATTAATGAATTGCTGCCCTGGACACAAACAAAGCCACACTTTCATGTTCCACATGCATCTTTTTTTTCTTTCTTTTTTTTAAGGAAAGGTACAGATAGGAAATGAAGGTCAGTAGGCAAGCAGACAAGAATAAGAGAGGAAGACACATTTTTCATTTGCTTTTATTGTAGTTGTTCATCTTGGTTGTTTGCCCTTGGCCCAGGATGCAAACCCAGGTCCTTGGGATGTATGTAGACTGCGTTCTTACCGAGCCAACGGACCTAATCACTACTCCACCAAGACTCATCATGCATCTCGTCTTGTTAGCCAAGAGAACTACATGTATTATAATTATTCATCAAACTTGCTATGCCTTTCATGTCTCCAGGAAATATTCTATTCCCTATGCACAATTTTATATTATTTTTCTCTTTATCTTTAAAAATAAGTTGTATTTTGTATTTTCAAATCTGAGAAATGTTCTCTTATCTCCTGACATAACAGAGTAAACCCTTCTTTTTTTGTGTTTTGTTTTCATTTTTAGGATACACTCATCCTCCATCATAGCACTTGTGAGCTACATTATAATCACTGGCTTCCTGTTCTCTGTTTCCCACCACACTAAAGGTATCATATTTGTTTTGCTGTAGGTAGTATCTAACACAAAGACTGGAGTTTAAATATTTATAGACTAACTGAAAGAATGACAAGAATGAATGAATTGATGGCTGAATATATCAATATAAAAGACAAGAAAGCTTCAGTCTTTGTATCCAACCATTATCATTTAACTTAACTTCTGATCAAAGAAAGGGAAAATAGAATAATTGATGAAGAAAAACAGTGTGACTTTGTGTGTGATATTAATCAGTTAATGAAGCTGCAAGTTGTTCTGCCTGGATCCACAGAAAGAAAAAAAAAAAAGAAAGAAAGAAAAAAGAAAAGAAAGAAAGAAAATTTCACCATCAATTATCTAGCCTAATTTGCATATGTTGAAATCTTCAAAGTATTCCCTTTGATTCTTTTAATCAATAGCTATTTTAGAAAGCTCTTCATTACTTCCTAATTGTCCAAATTCATTTTCTTCATTTTTCCTTATTAGAGGCAGATTTTTCAAATGAGTTAAGTAGATCAGCAATTTTAGAATCATTATTAACTTCAGGCATTTCTCTCAGTTATTAGCATGTCCCTCTCTCTCTAGAACTAGATTATTTTCCCCATTTCTGAAAAGCCATCTGGTTCATTTTCTAGACTTCTTTTTTCCCATACAACTCAAATAAAGTCAACTTCACCCTATATGAAGCACAGTCTCTGTTTACAGTAACTCTGATCCTAAATACTATCACTGATCACATCAATAATTTTGAATGAAGATGTAAATTTTTCCTTTAACATAAATTTAAATCCATATCCATCCTCACCAAATGAATGAGAAAAGTTATTAAAAGAATCAACAAGACATTTTCCAAATGATTTAAATTAATATTTTAACCCTAAAGTATATCACAATTACAAATACACATTTTCATTGACTCCAATAATCCCACTACTTGGAATCAGCATCACAGAAAAAATGCACCGTATTTATTTCAGCACTGATTGGTAATGCCAAAATTTTGGAAACAAAATTAATATCTATCTATAAATTGATAGTTGAAAATCAGCGGAACATCAATATCATGGAATATCAAGCAGCTCTTTCTATATGATTCCACAAGCATGGAGAAAGACATAGAAGAGCATTCAGCAGGTTGTTATCAAGGAGGGGAGAGAAGTAGGAGGGGAAGGAGCAGAGAAGAAAAGGGGCCAAAAAGAGGCGTTCATGGCAAAACAGTATATAGGATATGTAAAATTTTATATATGCATAACAATATTTATATATACAAAAAAGGAAGATGACATGGCTTCCTGAGAGCAATAAGACTATACATTTTGACTTTCTTATATTGTATACACTGCAAATTATTTATAATTTTACATTTTTTAATTTTCTGTCATTTAAATTATAGTTTATATTAAAATTACAATGACTTTCATTGTGATATATGTGTTCATAGACATATGGGATAACATATGTGTGTTTATGTATACATGTATGTATATATTTATACAGAGAAAGAGAAAAAGAATATAAACTATAAATTCTGGATCAGAATAAGAATTATGTATTCATAAGTGAGAACACAAATCAGTCACCAGATAAGAAACAGATTATAGGCAATAACCACCAAACTATAATCAACATGCTTGATAAGAGTATATGTCCTCATATCAATTATATTCTTTTTAAAAACAAACTTTGCTGATCTTAATTTCTGGTTCACATTGAAGACTCAGTTAATGTCATTCCTTCTTAACTGGATTCTCTATTTGTTTCCCTAAATGTTTGATTTCCTAGAAAGTCTTTAAAATTCCTACATTAAAATCTTTTTAATTTGCGTATTGTGATATCTCACTTTGCTGAATGAAATGCAATTGTAATACCATGCAGAAGATGTGACTGTCTACTTTAGGTTGTATATCCCTCAGAGGTTCATCAGTTTTTTTTCTTTTAAAATTAAAAGGAGTTCTAGAGAAAGAGAGAAACATGATCAAAATCTAAAGATAAACATATCTGGACAACAAGCTGAGAAAAGCAATCTAAAGAGGTTGGCTTGTCTTCTCTCCTGACTCTGGAACTCTGGTGTACATATACTGACACTGCCTATGTTTAAAATATTCCAGTATTTTCACCAACCTAAAACTGAAAAATGAAAAATCTAGGTACTTGAATTTCAGAAACCACTTTAATTACATTAGTAAATAAAAGTTGTTAAGAAACTGGAATAATCAACAAGTGCTGGTGTAGAAAATATAGAATAAATTAATCCAGGTGTAATTTCTAGGACATTATCATTACCATATGTCTCTTTAATTACTTTTTCCCTCAGGGACTTGATGTTTCGCAAGATTCGTTTTACCAAAACAAATAAATTAATGGAGCAATAATTAATTAATTTTTTAAAATTCTTAAGGAATCAATAACATGTGTAATTGCCTATCACAGGCCTACTGATTAAGATGAAAAAACCAGTGTCGCACATTTAGTTGAAACTATTTAGAAGCAAGTCATTTCTTATCATGGATCAAAGCATCATTTCTGTAGCTTTTTTGAAAACAATGGAAACAATTGAAGATACACCCTATAGATCAAAACGCATACAGATCTGTTTCAGAATCACTGTTCCTAAGGTAGAGAATAAATTGGGGTTAAAAATCAATTTTATTTTAATCCACAAATATGTTATATTTAAAAAGGCAAACAGCTGAGGAAAGAATATAAGGATTAAATGTACAAAAAATTTAGTATTTACAAAAAGAATAGCTTTGAGGTGATACATGAAAAATGTGAGCCTTAACCCTAGGCCAAGGGCAGAAGAGACATATGGACATGAGTGATGAGCACCAGGCAACCTTCCAATTTCAGTTACAAAGATTCAAGTAATGGATAAGAGGAAGCGTATATATCAGCAGAAGATAATGAATACAATATTTTCATTAGATTTTTACCCTTTTCTTTAACTTCTCAAAGATAGATTTTGTGTTGTTTTTCCTGCTCTGAGAAGATAAACACAGATGCATTCACAGACTCTGGAGACAGCATCAAATGATCAAGTTAAAACAAATTCTTTTGAATGCACCTGATCTCGTGGCAAGTGCAGTGAAGGATAAATTGTTGGCATTCTAAAAATTCCCTACACAAGAAACATCTTCAATGCCTATGTCCAAAATGGACTGCTGATAAGTTTCAACTTTAAAAATGAGATTAACAAGCTTTGAAACACTCAGAATCATGCAAGTGGTCATTTTGATTTTATTTTTGTTTTGAATAAGAGACAAAAAAAGAACAAAATACCCTATCACACTGAATTTGTGTTAACCCCAATTTTCATTCATTCACAAACCACGCCATCTCAGAGAACACTGTTCCAGCAATTTCAAACTATGCCTCTGTTCAAGATTTTACACATGAGGTCAGAATGAGGTTTTCTTATTAAGCTGTCATTTCCTTGACAAAATCAACTGTTTTATACTTACCGCTACCCTCTGAACTCTTACAGTGAATAATTAAAACTAAAACTGCAAAGCATATTTTGCGATGAGTAAACTGTAGGTTGTAGATTTTTGCTTAGTGGCTCATTTTAAATGTTCACCAATCCCTGGAGGGATAACCCTGACATTCGTCTGAATCGACAAAATTAGCTGGTTCCTAAAAGCAAAGCAGACAGCTCCAAATCCTAATAAAATGGTCTTGGCGACTCACCATATTGACAGTGGGGTCTGTGAAAGCCCTCTGAACACCGGCACTGCTGGATTCCACCATCAGAACATCTCCATCCATTGAAACAAGTCCCCACCGATGAGACTGCTACTGAAAGGAGGGGGATGAGAAAATTCTCAAAGTAAGCACATTACTAATAATATAAGTAGAATCTAGAAGCTTTCACCAGCCTTCCAGTAGTAAGATTAAACCGTGTTTTCATTATAAATTCAGGCCTTCCTATCTAAAGCTATGGAGAACTCTGCAGTAGTTTCTGCCTTACCTTGAAGTTTGTAGAAACAGAGTCTCAGACCTACTGAATCAGAATCCACATTTTTAACAAGACACTAGGTAATTTGTATGCACATTCAAGTCTGTGTAGTACTAAAGAAACACCGTGGATAAGAGATAAGATGATCCTGTGGCCAAAACAATCTAAAACTCAAGCAAGGAACACTAATGCTTACCAGAGGCAAAGAACTATGATAGGCGTCAGGCAACAATATGAAGAACTCACCTCACAGTTGTTAATTTCCTGGAGCAGATAACATAGTTGAAATGACATCAGACACAGGCGAATGTTTTCAGGGGCAGTGGCCTAGCACTGCATGCAAACACAGTGACCCTGGGTCCTCCCCTCAATACTAAGCCTGCTTAGCAGGGGAAGCCTGCAGCAACTGCACTAAGCAGAAAGCACAGTGGGGAAGGAAGCAGGATGCCGACACTCCCTAAGGTACAGGAGAGCTGGAGAGATGAATAGCTCTGTGGTGCTGCATTGATTGCAATCTGCTGGAGCATTTGAAGTGACTTCCCAATAACCATAAACTCACAGGTAAAGGAGTCGCTAAATGGAGCCATTTCTCCTGGCATGAGTGAACTATATAATGCCAATAGTTCTGCAGCTTGAGTGCTGTCAAACATACACCAAAGGTTCTGGAATGCCCCCACCAGAGGTTTGTGAAAGGACTGCATACCTCATCTTAAAAAGCAAAAGGCTTCCTGAGTTCTGCAATTAATCATGACAAGCACAAGTTGAGAAATCCCATTTAGATTTAGTACGGTGATTTCCCTCCAGACTTTTGCATCAACGGTGGATTACAAATTTGATGATATGGGAAGGGGCAAACAGAAAAGGGAGATGGAAGTCAAAGTGTAACCTGTCTGACTTCAAATAAACTGTCTTTTAAATAAAGAGACAGAATTTAAAGCAGCAGTTCCATGGGCCCTGAGTTCTGACCTATCATTAGAAACGCTTAAAAGACAGGTTTTTGTGCATTTTTGCACATCATGTGTGAATTGCCAGTCCAAAGAGATGGTCTGAATCTGTGGTGATTCTAAAGATGCCTAAAACTTGGCAGGCATGATATGATTGAAGCCCAAAACAGAGCGAATCCATTAGTTCTAGTGACAGAGAGTTAGACAGGAAGAATTATAACTTACAGTGAAAGCAGCCCGGCTCATCAGCCCGCCGGATCCAACCAGGGCAGCACCTGCATATGGTCTGCTGCTCCACGCTATATGCCTGTCTGTTGACAGTGTAGTACCTGGTCCTAAGAAACACAGGAATCAAGATTAGCAGTGCTTCCTCTTGAGGCAAATCTATAATCTTAAATGCACCCCAAAAAATCCTCCCTCTAATTCAAATCATGCCCTTTGTGCACACATGTGCACACATGTGCACAGACACACACACACACATGCCCCTCACTATATGTGCAATCAAGATTCAATATAAATAGGTAGAGGTGAATGAAAATTAAGGACTGCCCCATCTTATGGTACAGCTATACGAAGGGTCACTCCAGCTATTAAGTATGAAACCCCCAAATTGTGAACAGAATAGTGAAATCCTGAAGGAAAATAAGGTAATGATTTTCATCTTGACACTGAAGGCCCCATTGTAAGAAGCATTCTCAAGAATGGCAATATTAACCATGAGGGGGCAAAAACTGGTTTCTGGTGGGAAGGGTGAAAAATAAACTTAGCTAATACAATGGTTTGTGGTCCTACAAAGAAACACGGTATAACTACTTTAAAACTTTGGAAAAAATAATCTATATGAAGCCTTGACTTATAGAAAAGACTGAACTTGCTTTTTCTCTCCTCTTCTGTCCTGGGGAGTAGTTCTATTCAAAGGCCATCACAAAGTTTAAAAAACTCTAGGTTTCAAAGTGTTATAAGAGAGAAGCAAGGCAGGTCAGATACTGGCGCTCAACTATAAATGCCCGGATTCAAGTCCTGCTAAATTTAACAAACCAGCACAATATTCCTTGTTTCTGTCAGACCTTTGATCTTGAGATTTCAATGGTCTATCACATTATGAAGTAAAATTAGTGGCATCTAACCCAAAATATATCACACAAACAAGGTTAAAAGTAAAGTAAGAATATACCCTGTCACTGAAGGAAAAGCTAGAACTCTGAAAGTTCCTGGTGGGCATAGTTCATGGGCTCTACTTAATTATATAATCATTTCCTAAAATGTATTGGATGAAATATTTGTAGTTAAGGCTTTTGGCGCTGATTTTTAGCAATCAAAAACAAACAGCAGAGGAATGGGGCAGGCAGGAAAAATGGTGCTGGAGCCCACTGGACAATAGGGAAGAACACTTGGTGATTTGGTAGAGGGCATGCTGTGTTGAAATACATCTAAGAAATGGGGAACCTATACATAGGAAATTATTTGAATGTGTACAGTAATTACTACTATAAAATAAATTAAAAAAAGAAACAGCAGAGATATACTCATTTACCTTCTTTCATAACCCACACACCACTTTGGGCTGGTACCGTCCTGTTTCCAGAGCTTGGCCATGTGTGTGAAAGCCTGGACAAAAAGGTGTGGCAGTCCCACCACGGTTACTTCTTGTTCTTCATAAACATTTGGCCTTGTCAAAAAAAAAAAAAAAAAAAAAAAAGAGAGAGAGAGAGTAGTAATGAAATAAAAATAGATTGTTTCCTTATGTTTTATACATGAATCATTTATTCCTGTTTTTCACAAATACCTTATGGTGACTTATAAAAATACACAAAAAGATTTAAAATACAGGCAACATAAAAAAAATTCAAGCCTACGAAAAAAGGAAAATCAGAATAGATTTTTAAAACAAGGAAAAATTCAGTAGATAAAAATAAAAGTCATAAGTTTCCATGTGCTTAGAAAAATTGAGCTGCAAATTAAGTTCTATGCTCCTTGGCGGCCAAAGTTAAAAAAGAAACAGGATTCTCAATCTCTATGAAGAAAAAGTGGGGTGATTCATCAAAAGAAGTTAAATTTTTCCTGGAAATTCTCCCTTAACAATATTTCCCATTGGTGTATTTACTTAGTTTCACACATAATGCTTTTTTAAGCACAAATATTTTGCAACAAGCACTCTTAAATTAATATTTCCTTATAGAATATTTACACAAATTTATAGGTTTTTAGACACATTACTTTTATTTTTTAAATAGTGGGACTAGATAATACTGATAGCTTGGGATTTTAGTTATTCTCTTTTTATAATATTCTTTTGTAATTTGAGGAATGCTCTTTTTAGTGACAAATGATTAGTCTATATCAATTATTTTGCATTTGAAAACAACATTGATTGTAAGAGCAAGTCAGCCCAGAGACTCATACTTTGCATGTATTCAAAGCCATCTGTCCGCATGACCCACCTGGGTCAGAATTTGATGAGCTTGCCTTCAGGAAACTCACAGTCTAGTTTAATATTCATACTCATAACCTACTGAAAACTGAACTGATTCTGACTGAGAAGTGGTAGTTGGCCCCTAAAAAGTTCTGTGAACTTGTCCAGTGGTACAACAAGATACTGATAAAATGTCTGATAGCACTTCCTACACTAAAACAAGTCACCTCACCATCTAAGCTTTTTATGATCACTTCCTTCTGTGACTGACTAAATCTCACCATCTGATTTCACTTACAGCTGTATTCTCACTTCCAGAAATATTTCTGAAAGGTGATTGCTTGGACTGTTAACTTCACCTAAACTGAAAAAAGTTCATGCTGAACTCTCTTTATAAGCTTGCATACCACATTTTATGCTTCATGTAAATACTGTAATAAAACAATAAATGTGAAAACTGTATATAAATTGGGCAGCTATAAAATCATAAAGAATTGAGCAGTGAGTCTAAAGAAAATCTTAACTGCTTAAAATTCCACATTGGATTCTGTGTAAACTGCCTAGACCTGCATGGGTATACATGCTTTTTGTGAGGCAACTAGATCCAAAATGAATGAGCTGAGCATATCTCTGTTTTTCCAGCTAATAGTCTGAAAACATACACCTCATCCAGTCTTAAACACCATTTTGTAGCCTGCACTCCATTTATTTATTCCACCCACCTACATTTCCAGTTAGCCATCCACCCACAAATACTTAATTTGACCTACATGTGTCAAAAACATTCCACCAGACAAAGATTTGAGTACAAGCAGATTATACTGGGAGATCCAGAAAACACTGGTAAGGTGGTGAAGTGTGACAGGGAAGAAGAATTTAACATTAAAAAGACGCATTATTAAGGCAGCCATATTGAGGCACTTTAGATGACTAGCTTCCAAAAGAGATGAGGACACCTCATCATTTATACACTAATTCCTGTCAGTGATAGGTTGAGGGTTTCTTTCTCTGAGAGAAGCACAGGTAGGCAGAATCTGCTTCCAGAAACCAAGGAAGTCTTTAGGCAAAGAGATGCAAATGCTGGCAATGGAAGCCTGGCAGATGTGCAGTGATAATGGAGAGGGGATATGGGTGCTTCACTGACAGTTTCAAGGACTGGTAGTACAAACAAAAGAAAGTCCACATTCAATGCACATTGAACAATTTAAATAAAAAAGACAGGGAGCAAGAGAAAACATCTAAATAATCTAAAATGTAAAAGGCTAAGATTGATGCAATCAGGGGGCTGAAACAGAGATGGGGGTGTTTACTAAGATTCATTTATTAGGAAAGATGTCACTGAAGTTGTGACACTCTAACCTTAATGATAAAGAGAAGCCAGTCATAGAAGAACCAGGGAATGCCATTTAGGTGATTAACAACAGAATGAGTAGAATAGTTTCCCTGGGAAGACTCTTGGGCCCCAGGGGCTCTAAAAGGAGGACATATTTGTCTGGAATGAGGTGGTCTGTAGTACAGACAGGGACTTTCAGGTTGAGGAGCTTTGATTTTATACACAGGGCACAAGAAGTCATTAAATATTATTAGAGCTCTAATTTCTGATCTCATGTTCCAGAGAGAGGATATGGAGACAGGCATCTGACATCCTCCCTGACACCAACTGTAGCTTTGCTCTTTAAGAGTGACTTAGGTTCTCTCTGTTTCTGGGCACTACAAGCAATAGGTACCCAATTCTGTCTGGTCCCCAGTTCCCAGGAATCCCTCACCCACCCTGGGGTTGTCCTGAGTCCTACAAAGAAGATAATTCTCAAGGAAAACCTATACCTTCAAGAAACACCCAGAGCTAAAAGCACCAGTGAACAAGGAAAGGCACAGAATAAATGTTATGTCTCATGAAGAAATTTTATTAGACTAAAGTTTCTAGAAAACTATCAACAGTCTAGACTGTCACCAAATGATTGCTGTTAACATCATAAACAATGTTCATGTGACTTTAGAGCATCACATATATTACTGATCTATACTTAATAAGCAATATAGTTTACATTGAAATGAATTTTTATTTTAGGTTAACTTTATGTTAGTGAATGTTTTGCTAAAATAGTATCTTTCTTAACTTCCAAGCACATACGGCTAAGTAAAGTTAGTCACTTGATTATTCTTTAGATGCCCTGAGTATATTTTTGTTAAAAAATAAATCTTTCTTAACCATGAAAGCTACAAGCTAGTAGTAAAAAAGTCTGAACAATTAAAAAACATAAAAAAATCACAGTTGTCCTAGAAATATATATGTATATATATATATATATATGTGCATAAAACCACTGATAAGAGATGCATTCATATTTAATTCTTTTTTTTATTTTCTGAGAGGGGCACAAATATATTTTTCATAAATGGATCACATTCTATTTAATATTGTTTAAATTGTAGAAGTCTTGTTATTCGGCGAACCACATTATGTTATAAATATTTTTCATTTCAAAATATATAGATTTACTTTAATGTTTTTGTTTTATTCCAGAGTATGGAATGAGACAGCAGAATTGATTTATACAACATCCTTTTGATATTTAGTTGTTTCAAATAGTTGTGACTATAAACAATTCTGATGTCAGCCCCCTTATATAAACAACTGAATTACAGATTTTTTTCTTCCAACATTTTCTTAGGAAATATTTGCTTTCTCTGAGTTCTTTTTATTGGAGTATTTTTTTGTCTTCTCTCTAATATTTTTTAGACCTTCTCAATTATCAGGCTAACATTGTCTATATTTAAGCAGGAGACACTGGAAGCTAATTGGGAGCTATGTGTGATAGAAAGTGCTTATAATTGATGGACTGTCAGGTGATAAGGGGCGAATTAATTTTTATTTTTATTTTTTTCCTTGTTTTGAGAAGTTTCTGCATGCCAGTGCACATGGAAATATGATTCCAGGCTATTCAGCTTTTTCTAGAAAAGTAACCAGTCTCCTACCTAGAGAAGCAGCCACTTTGTAACTAGTCCACCAGTAACACACAGGGAAAGGGAGTCTTGCTACTGTCTGTCCATGTTGACTCTGGTGGTACCAATGAGATCTCTGTGAAATTTTCTGGTTCTCCTCCAGAGGAAAGCATACATCAATCTGTCTCCCTCCCTCACCCCATGGCTCCAGATCCCAATCCTGATCCTGCTCTGACTTCTGCTGTTGCTTTCAGAACCTCTCACTTTCTCTCCTCAGTGAGAAAGGAACAGTTCTTTGTCCAACTCTACAATTTGGAGGAAGAGACTTGGAGAGTCCAACAACTTAACAACTTTACATCTAGTCTTTCAACAGCCCTCTGCCTCCCATCCCACACAATGACTCCACTCTAAAGAATCAATGTAGATTGTCTCAGGGATTCCCTGTGAAGGAACCAATAACCCACCAGAATGGTATAAAGACTACCTTAAAGTGAAACAATCTGTGTTGCAAATGCAAAAAATCATCTTATCTGAAATTTCTCTATTGGACTAGAGATTTACAAGAGTTGTGGGCTGCAACCACGTCCCTTCCCTCCACTGCAACATCTTCTCTGAGAGATGCAATTGACAGCCATTGACCTTGGGCACAGAGACATCCTAAAGTAAATCTCTGTAAACAGATTTCATGAGAAACTTCCATTCTTTGATGCCCTACCCAACCCCGTCTCAACTTATTAAGTGGCAATTTTTATCCCTAGCTGCTATTTTCTGTAGAATCTTCCTATACACATGAGTAAATAAACTTTTCTCCTATTAATCTGTTTGTTTTGCCAATTAACTCACAGGACCCCAACCACTAGAACCTAAATGAGCAAAAGAAAATATTTTCCTCCTAAGCATTGTGGCAACAAGGATGGGATGGTCTGAATTTCTCACTCACTCTGAAGACCATAGCTGAGCTGTTGGGATCTCTGACCAAGCTGGTAAAAGTAAGCTTTGTTACAGAGATCAGATTCCTAGATCTCTGCTTGGAGTACAGTTAAGTAAAAGTGGTAAGAAGAAATTTCTCAAAAAGGAAATTTCAAGAATGTACTTTCATAGGAGAAAACTTTTGGCTAGAACTAATCTAGTTTTATGAGTATTATAACTATTGTTTGATTCTCCCAGGAATAACCATTGTGTTCTGTTAGTGATGTCTTTTGTGTTCTGCTGCCTAAAAGTGTTGCTCGTCACAGAGTGAGAATCACAGCATAGAACACAGACATAAGGTCTATAAGCCCACTGCTCTAGCTGACCTCAGTCTGGTGAGTTTGTGGTTCTCACCAGTTAAGTGTCTGCTTGAACAAATTTGCAGTGAAGAAACATTAAAACCAGATATGAGTTTCTCCTCCTATCTCAATTTTGTGTTCTGGGAATTTGGCTTGGAACCAGAAAGTATTCTCTCTGGTTTTCTGTCAGCCAGGGGGCACAGATTATTGAATCTGCACTCAGGTGGCCAACCCTCAGCTGGAACCAGAGTCACAAGATGCATAAGCAAAACTTTCAGCCAAACATTGACAGTTTTCAGCAAGCTTGTCCAAGTCTAAATCCTAAAGGATCTAAATGCATAAGGACCCTTGTCATCTCTTTCCTCATTGACTCTGTAATGCTAAAACTTCCTATCTCAGTATCACCAGCTGGTATCAGAGATTAGAAAGCCCGTAACTTTGTGGGAGGAAGGAAACGAAGCATTCTCACTGCCTGTGACCACTTGGCTTCCTTCATTTCAGTCATAGTTGGTAATGATTTATGGACTGGGGGCTGCATCTTTCTCTTTAGAGAAACTGATTATCATCATGATTAAGTCATAAAAAGCTCAGTGCTTTGAATCACATTTGGAATGGGTATATTTTTGTGGATCCTAGTTGTCAATGACCAGATGATGGATTCTTTGATTTAGAAAAACTTTTATAATTTAAGGAGATTTTTAGAGAGTGTTAATCCTCAATAAATGTCCTTTTGGTGCCTATAGGAGATTAAATGAAAAAGAACACAGAAAATATCAGCTAGCCAAAAAAACAAAAAGACTCCCTTTACAAAATTAAACAGCAAAAACACCTAAACTTGAGGCTGTTTGCCACCACCAGGGACTCCAAAAGCAATTACCTGTGGCTAAAAAGTAGAGAAAAAGGAACAATTAGAAAGAAACTGGGCATTTTATCGACTTGGATGAATTTGGAAAGACCCAGATAGATAGCTGATATCTTTTCAATCTCCCACCAAATTTTAGTCTATAGTCTCCTTAACATATCAGAAAAACAGCAAAAAAAATCCTGAAAATCGCCATAAATACTGTGAAAAGTTATAGTTCTCATACTGAGCAGATAAAAACTTGTTCCATAAAGCTGATACACAGTTAGAATAAAAATATAGAGCAGAACAAAGACAGCAACCAACTCTTAAACTATAGAATTTTGCATTACTGTGTTATGCCTGACTCCTGGCTAAAATTTTTAGAATAAAAATCTTAAGACCTCTACTTGTATCTCTCTGTAAGTCTGAGTTTCTACATAAATATGTATATGTGATATTTCCTACTTTCAGGTAATTATATTACCAATATAATCTACAAAATGCCTTAAAAGAGCTCTATTTTAGCTTGCTTACAGAGAAATAAAAAATAATAAATTAAATATTCCTAAACTTTCCAGAAGTAGAGGAACTAACCCAAACAATTTCAAGTTCATGTGATTTGGATAAATCTTTGATAAATACTGCAAGTGTAATATTATAGCTTTTAAAAAAAAAGTAAGTATGGAGATGACTTCCAGATGGTGACTCGATAGAGCACACTTTTGGGTTGCTCCCCACAGACACTGAAAAAAAAGGAAAAAAGAAATCACCCATTTTCCTGAGACGAACACCAAGAAACGACTGGCATGGCATCTGGAGACAGAACAACTGAAGACTAATGGTAGGTAAGGGCACCCAGCAGGGTTTTCAGCTAAGCCACAGATCTGGATTTGGGAAAGAGCTCAGGAGTCTATGGACTAGTGGTGGGCTGACTTGTGGTGGGGCGAAGGCTAGTGGATTTCGGTACCAGGTGCAGAGGCAGCGAGAGGCAGGCCCAGTGGGTCTAAAAAGCAGAGCCACAGAGGGCCAACTTGGGAGGGGGTGAAAAGAGAGTCACATACAGAGGAGCCACCATAAGATTGCCAGCAGACTTCTCAAATGAAACTCTACAGGCCAGAAGGGAATGGCATAATACATTCAAAGCACTGAAGAAAAGAAGTTTCAACCTAGGATACTGGGCAAGATTATCATTCAGAACTGAAGGAGAGATAAAAAAAAAAACCTTTTCTTACAGGCAAAAGTTAAAGGAGTTCATCATCACAAAACCAGTTTGGCAAAAAACATTAAAGGATGCTCCATAAAGCATGAAGAAATCACATAGAATAATAGTATGACAGTAAATATTAAAAGTGGAGGGGAAGAGAAGAGAACAAAAATGTGAATAGTTAGAATGAGTGAAAGACTAATATGCTTTCAAATAAAATTAGGTAGCAAACATAGAGCTGTGAATGCTAACTTCAGGGTAACCTCAAAATACATCCACATGGAGAACACAAAGAAGAAAACAAAAGGTAAAATCAATCAAAATATAATTTCACTCATCCAACTTAAAAGAGAAAGAGAATAAAGTCATCACCTGGAGCAATATACAAAAGACAAATTATAAAATGACACTGAGCAGCTAAATTATCAATAACCACCCTAAACGTTAATGGACTTAAGTCACCAGTCAAATGACACAGAGTGGCTGAATTGATTAAAAAGAATAACCTAACCTTCTGCTACATTCAGGAAACCCAACTTCTTCCAAAAGAGAAACAAAGACTCAAAGTCGATGGCTGGAAGACAATCCTACAGTCCAATGGCAACCACAAAAGAGCAGGAACAGCTATAATGTCAGCTAAAACAGACTTCTATTTAAAAAGCGTAACAAAAGACAGAACTGGACACTATAATGATTAAAGGATGAATCTGGCAGGAAGCCATAATGCTAATTAACATATATGCACAAAATAAAGGAACATCAAAATATATCAAGCAAATATTAGTACGCCTGAAGAGAGACATTGAGAGCGACATAATAATAGTGGGGGACTTTAACACCTCACTTACAACAATGGACAGATCAACCAGGCAGAAAATTAACAGGGAAACAGTCACTTTAAATGACCACCTGGAACATATAGGTCTAATAGACATACACCAATCACTTCACCCAATGGCTACTGACTTCACTTTCTTCTCAAGTGCTCATGAAACAGTCTCATATGCTGGGACACAAAACATCTTTCAACAAATTTAGAAAGATTGAAGTCATATCAAGCATCTTCTCTAACCATAATGGCCTAAAACTGGAAATCAACACAAAAGAAAGCTGGAAGACCCCCAAACCAATTGGAAACTCAGAAATACGCTCCTGGAGGACTCTTGGGTAAAAGACAGAATCAAAGAGGAACTTAAAAAATACTTAGAAGCAACTGAGAATCAGGACATGAGTTACTAGAATCTATGGGATGCAGCAAAAGTGATACTAAGGGGAAAGTTCATTGCAATCCAGGCCTATCTCAAGAAACAAGAAAAGTCACAAAAAAACAACTTAACTTTACGTTTAAAACAACTAGAGAAAGAAGAACAATTAACACCAAAAATCAGCAGAAAAAGGAAATAATCAAAATTTGAGCAGAAATAAAGGAAATTAAAAAAAAAAAAACCCGAAGATCAATGAAACCAAAAGTTAGTTCCCCCTTAAAATCCCACAGGCCTATTTCCAGGAAATAGAACAAAAAAATCTTAAGATTTGTATGAAACAACAAAAGATCCCGAATAGCCAAAGCAATTATTAGAAAAAATAAGGAATCTGGAGGGATCACACTTACAGACTTTGAACAATATTACAAAGCAATAGTAATCTAAACAGTATGGTGCTTGAATAATATCAGAGGCACAGATCAGTGGAATAGAACTGAATCACCAGAAACTGACCTACTCATACGCAGTCAATCTATGACAAAAGAGCCAAAGGAATATGATGGGAAAAAGAAAGTCTTTTCAAAAAATGGTGTTGGAAAAACTGGACAGCCACATCCAAAAGAATGAAGCTAGATCACTCACTATCACCACTCACAAAAATTAAATCAAAATGGATTCGACTTGGACATAAGACCAGAAACCATATAAGTCTTAGAATTTAACATAGGAAAGACTTTCCATGACATCAGTCATAGAGAAGCCTGTGGGGATAGAGAAACAAAAAGAAAAATGAACAACTGGGACTACATCAAACTAAGGAGCTTCGTTACAACAAAAGAAAGCATCACTAAAACCAAAAGGAAACTTACTAACTGGGAGAAGATATTTGCATTGAAGATTTCCAACAAAGGCTTAATATCTAAAATAACAAAGAACTTATAAAACTCAACAACAGAAGAACAGTCAAAAATGGGAGGAATGATTGGAGAGATATTTTTCTGAAGAGGATATACAGATGACCAACAGGTACATGAAACTGAGCTCCTATTGGCTGGCTATCAGGGAAATGCAAATTAAAACAACAGTGAGATATCATCTTATACCTGAAATACTGGCTATTATCCAAAAGTCTGCAAACAACAAATCTGGCAAGGGTGTGGAGAAAAAGGAACACGTTTACACTGTTGGTGGGAGTGCTGACTGGTGTAACCCCTATGGAGAACAGTTTGGAGATTCCTCAAAAAACTGAAGATGGAAATCCCATATGATCCCTTCATTTTCCTTTTCTGGGCATCTACCCAAAAGATACAAAAGCACCTATCCGCAGAGATGTATGTATCCCCATGTTTACTGTGACCCTATTCACAATATTTAAGAACTAGAAATTACCTAAGTGCCCCACATTAGATGAATGGATAAAGAAGATGTGGTACATATATACAATGGAATACTACACAGCCCTTAGAAGAGATGAAACCCTGTCATTTGAATCAACATGGATGGAACTAGAGGGGATTATGCTAAGTGACACAAGTCAAAAGAAGAAAGCTAGACACTAGATAACCTCACTCATAGGTAAATGTGAATAGACGAAACAAAGAAACAGATCAAACATAACCAACCCTGAAACATTTGCAACAGAACTGAGATTACCAAAAAGGAATGGGGTGGGTGGGGGTTAATGGTGGAGCCCACTGGACAATGGGGAAGAACACTTGGCGGTTTGGTGGAGGCCTGGTGTTTTGAAATACACCTTAAGAAATGGGGAACATAAAACATTTTTTTTAAATGATAATAAAAATTTTCATATCCCCAAAATTATGTCTTCTGAGTTATCATCAACTATAATATAATCATACATTTCACTTTACCCTAGTTTGCTAGTCAAATAAGTTAAAATATCTAGTAGATATTTGAGATTATAAAGATAATAAATTTGATTTTTATCCAACTGATTCTTTATTCTGAAAAATGTTTATAAATATCTGCCTAAACATAATTTCTAAAGTAATTTAGTAACTTGTAGACTTAAAGTCATGCTAACATACACAATATATATTCATTAAATATATAAATCTTGTCTAAATAAAACACTGATGCTTTTTTTTAAGCGGGAGGGAGAGGCAAATACAGCATTTTTAAGGAAAGAAGGAAGAGAAACAGGAAATACTTTTATTTATTTTTGGTAATTACCCCCCTAGGCTCAGGTCATGAATCCAGGACCTTGGAATTTACATGTTCTATATACGACCCAACTGCCAGCTTACATGGGTGTACCAATGATGCTTTTATTATAAACCGTAAGTTTAAGCATATATATTTTGTCCTCTTATTTTTAAATGGTATAGAATGGGTAAAGAGACATGAAACTATAAGAATGATTTTTTTGCTACATTGAAAATTGTACTATTCAGAAGAATATATCTTTAAAATTGTGATGTGATATATTCATAAAATTCACTCATCTGCTACAAAATACTGGTATATGACTGACAATTCATAATTGTCTACTTCTCACTTTACTCCATAAAAGAAAGGCTAGTCAGCAGAGGCTGCATAGCAAATACCCCAGAATAAATGGCTATTTTCTCATTGTTCTGAAGGTTGGAAGTGCAAGATCAGGCTGTCAGTAAGGTTACTTTCTGATAAGAACTTTTTCTGGATCTCACACAGCTACCTTCTCACTGTGTCCTCTTTGCTCAAAGTGAGAGAAAATCCTGTGGTACCTCTTCCTCTTCTTATGTGAAAATCAGTTCTATAGAATTAGTGTCCCACTCTTATGTTTTCACTTACCCTTAATAACCTTCTTAAAGACCCTGTCTCTTATATACATTCAAATTAGATGTTAGGACTTCAATATATGAATTTGAGGGGAAACACAGTGTAGTTCATAAGAGTTACTAATGACAGAAATTATAATTTAAAATCTATGAAATAAGTAGAAAAAATAAAGATGAAGGGTAATGACTTTATATTAGCAGTATATAAGAAGTGTAGTGTTTTATTGTTAAAGGGAAAAAGCAATTCTGTCCTAAAGTAAAATTCTAGAATGAGAAAGAAGAAAGTTGTATGACAAAACATGAATGGACACAGAAAATTATAGAATGGTCTTGCAGAAAATGAGTTATATGTTGAATGGTCAAAACTTGTGAAGATTCTGAGTTTGTTTATAAGGCATTTTTTTTTAAGTTTTCATATTAATATTACTTGTGTGCAAAATTAGGACTTTGTTTTCTCTATTAAAATTTTTTTCTTACAAGGGCATATAAACAGTTTGTCTTTACTTTCTAAGTAATCTACTTAGAAAACAAGGATTCTGTGTTTTATCAGAATAATTCTCTGCATTGTATTCATCACATCTTTGACTAAGAAAACCATGTATTCTTATTATTAAAAATATTAAGCACTTTTATAACCATTCATTTCCTATTATTACTTTTATAATGCTTCTTTGTCAGTTAGTTAAATAGATCACTAAGTATTGTTTCATAGTAACCTGGGATCCTACTTAGTTAAGTGTTCAACCCTTTTGACATTTTGACATCTTTGATATTGTGCTTTCTCAAAGTCAAATCCTAAATAAAATCTTAATTGAATGACTTTGAAATTTTTCAGAGGGTTCCTAGAAAATCTCAAAGGATTTGTTCTTTCACCTTGTAAAAAGAGAGATGTTAAAAATTAATTAGGTACATTGAACTGCATAAAAAGCATTGTCAACTAAGAAGGGAATGTGTTTATTCTTTCAAACAAGAAAAAAATACAGTACATTCTAACTACCAAATGACACACTGAAACAGTGTATAAAAGTCAAAAATTAATGAAGTCATCAACATCTTATCAAATTCTATGTTACTCTATATTTCTGATAATGAACACATCTCTTACATACTGTGCGTGCATGTCTGTGTGTTTATGCATATGCACACACAATTTCATCTGTTCCATTGGAATTTAATATTTATTTTTCTATAAATTTAAATTATGCTTATTTCTTCTAAAATTAATTGATCATCTGATCACCTATTTTAGTAACTGTCTTTCTTGTCATTAATTTTGTCTATGTTTTTAGATTTAGGGTTTGCAGGTTTATTTTAACTGAAAAGTCTTCCTCTCTTTTTCTCCTTACCAATCTATGGCAACACGATTTTGAGAAGACTTTTCAGTTGTCCTAAAATTTTGATAAAGACCAGAGGTTAAAAGAAAAGGTGCTAAATATTCCCACACTCTAAAGAGTGCTACCAATAAGCTCTACAACAGCTCTCTCTATTAGATGTTCTAAAAGACTGGAAATAAATGCACTACTATCAGTATGTCTTCCCTCTGAATTCTTTCTCCACTTGTCATCAAGGACTAGAGAAGGGAGCAAAGGAAATAGTTGTTGACTTTGAGCATAAAGCAAATGCCAATTTGTCCTGGTTGGTCTTTGCTGTGCTGAAGAACCTATACAGCCATTCTAGTACTTATGAAAAGTATAGGTCAGTAGGAGCATTCTTGGAAGTATTTACATGGAAGTCCTCTGATATCTGGAGTTTTGAGTAAATGAATGGGTCAACCAAAGTGAGGAGACTCTGCTGAAAAAGTTTATAAAACAATACTTTAGGTACCACCTCAACTCAGTTCTCCATAACTTTGGATGGTTCCTGAAGCTTAATCAAATGGCAGTGAAATTAGAGGGGAAGGAATTACTTGACTCCTTTTGACTACTAGATCAAGTAGTCCTCCCTCTCACAAAGAAGCAGTTGTTGTCCCAGCTGGTGAAGACAGGGTTTTGAGGGTGAATGCTCTCCAGAGCACATACCATATACCACTTAAAATAAAGGGCACCAACTTCAGACAGAAACAAATCCAAGAAATATCAGACACTTCACCCTTCTCCTTACTCTTCCTAACTCAGGGGGAGCTAGGGTTGTTTGAGGAAACAGGAGAAAAAGAAATTGCCTCAGACCTGAACACAACCATCTCTACCCTTGCTAATTCCTTTAAAGTACCAAGGCTACAGTTCTAGCTCGTGAAGACCAGAAGAAGCAACAGCCAGACTTGGAAGATTTAAATTTTAAACTGAAATAGATGTTAATACATGAAACTGACTGGAAAACTTTGAGCCAGCTAGTGATTTGTTGTAAGGAATGGAGAGATGGATGTAATCTAAGATAACTGAAATTATTATAAAAAATAAATAGATAAACACAGTCTCCTGTTATACTCCAGCAGATTGAAACTTCTAAGTCAGTAGCACTGGTAGTTCCTTCTCTCTCAATACACAACCTGTCATCTCATCCTGCTGTCTCAGAATTACAGCTTCATGACATCATTGAGCCTTCTGTAGACCTGGAAATGAAGGTAGCAGGAAGCATAGCTCAGGTCCAGGTCACAGGGCTGAAAGTGTCTTCCCAGTGCAAAATACACACTTTCCTGGAAGTCAGTGTTCTTTAGGCAGCAAGGGATGGCTCCTAATGTATTTATGCTATTTTAAGCCACGTGTTTTTTTTTGCCATATATATCCCTGAAAATTGGGTGTGGCTTATATTCAAAGGTGGCTTTGTAAATAAATCCTTTTTTTTTTCCTCAAAGACCTCTTCAGAAAGTGGGATGCAGCTTAGAATCTATGGCAGCTTAGAATCAAATAAACATGGTAATTTCTAGTTATGAGTCTGGCTTTGGGATACTATTGTTATCCTTTAGCACCTCACCCCCCATTATTTAAATCTCTTTTACCCTTGTCTGCTTCCTAGGCCAAGAATCTCTATAGCCCACAAGTGCCGCAGTTCCCCACTGTTTGGTATCTACATCCCCTCTTCAGTCCATCTAGAGATTTAATTTTAAATTTTCCCCAAATATTGTTTTTTTGTGTGTTTTAATATTTTTTTAATCTAACTTTGGTAGTTTAAATACAGGGGCCTCAAAATATTAATTTATAAGTTCAAATTGACCAGAGGTTGGAAGTTTTTTATAGCAAACTCTTATATATGATCTTTTTCTTTCACCATCCTTGAAAACATGAGTGCTTCTATCCTAGTTCAGTGATGACACAGATATGGTATTTAGTATTACCTGAATGAGTGATGCATGGCTTTGCCTAAAAAGGACTCCAGTAATCAAGACAAAACAAGAGAATCAACATATATAAATCATGTGGAACAGTATCTGAAAAGTAAATGCTTAGAAAATATTATATATATACACACCTATATATACACACACATACATAAACACATACATTTATATTTTTAAATCATTAAGATTAGATTTCTTGAAGAATATTTATAGAATCATTTCAACATCACTGCTGATTTGTAATGCAGAGAAACAAATGAAAGTAGACATACCATTTTTTTAAAAATCAGAATCCAATATGATATTTCCTAATGAAAACACTAATTAAAATTAATCAAAGTTACCACGTCATTGCTGCTGCGCTCTGACCTGCTATCCCCCTCGGTATGGGTAATCTTGAGTTCTCCAATGATATGACAGATGAAATCAGGTACCAACATCCCTGTTCCCTAAGCTATTAGAGTAATACTCTGGAATCAGAATTAAAAGTGTGGTGACCCGAAGGGTACCACCAATATTGAGAAGTTAGAGAGAAATCCAAATAAAAGTGAACCTACTCTTAGGTTTCAAAAGTTTATTACTGTATACCATTTCGCTCTTTATTTTGCAAATTAATTTTCTCTGTTTCCCTAAATGAATTACATGTAACTGTTTCTAAAAATGACTATAGACATGAAAGTCATTTCCACTTAATAACTATTAATCTCATATTTCTTAGTGTCATTTTAGTATGAAATGCAAACGAAAATTATGCTAAACATTGCAAATTTATGGCAAACACCAGCCCTTGATTTATATTATTATAGCTGGTTTATCACCAGAAGCAATCTAAACAAAACTCCATCACATAGATGTTACAATTTGTATTTATTTCTCCCAGCACTAAATGGTTCTTCAGTTTCAGAACTATCACTAATTTCTTATAAATGCTAATCTTTATTTCTTATTTTAATCTACAATGATTTCTCTAAGTCTTCAGAAGATTAGTTTTTACATAAAATATTCAAATAGCAATTATAAATGACACTTTGTTTTCTCTGGGCAATCTATTAGCTGTTATGCATAAACTATGTAAAAGGAAAGGGTGGTCTATATTGATCAATGCTATAATGGGCTAATAATGTAGCTCCTTCCTTTTAAATGATCACTTCACAACTCCAAATCAAATCACAAGAAAAAACTTTTTCATGCTTGTGAATATCTTTTCATTGTTTTATGCTTATCTCTTTAATTCTCTAGTATATTCTTTTTATTCCTTTCTTTTTTATTGAAGCAATATTACAGCATTATAAAAGTTTCAGATGTATATCATTATAAATATCTGTATATAGTTCATTAAGTTCACCACTAAAAGTTCAATTCTATCCTTCACTATATAATTGACCCCTTTAACCTGATTTGCCCATCCCCTTCTCCCTTTCTTTTTGGTAACCACTAATTTGGTCATAGGTCTAAAAGTTTATTTTATTTTATTTAGTTCATTAGTGTATTTTTACCTCTATCTAATGTTTAGGAGTGAAATCATACAGTGTTTGTTTTTCAGAATTTCTAGGAAGAACTTAACAATCTTGCCGACTTTAATCAAGAAAAAACTACGACTATTTATTTTGCAGTTATTTTTACTGCCATCTCAAGGCAGAAACACTATTGAGCTCAACTCCTTCCCAGAGACACGTCAGCACTTCATCCACTTGGCCTTTGACAAACAATGGAAATTTGGAGGACCAGCATCTCCACAAGGAAAAGGGATAGGAGGCATCTGAAAGGGTAGAAAAAGCCAAGATACCCAAGGCCCTGCCAGGCACTTCAATTCTTGCTGAGGAGGAACTCTAGTGACACAGAGCTTCTCCTGGTGACTGAAGCGCTGACTTCCACATCAGATGCCTCAGCACCTGGAAACTGCACCCTAAGAGGGAGAATATATACCCTGTTACGGAAAACAGAGGGCTCTCATTCAGAGAACAATAGGATTCTGGGTAGTAGGGGTCCCAGGATACAGCAAAGAGAACCCATAAATTAACTGTGCACAGACCTAATGAAGGATTTTCATTTGTCAAAACAAAAACTTCAGTGTGAGGAATCAAAAATAAGGTTGGCCTCCCATGAACAGAGATGCTGCTGGAGGTCCTTTCTAGGTTCTCTGCTGCCATGCACATGAGTGAACACCATGGTACCACCAGGTCTATCCCTCTTCAGCAGTGTGCTTGTGGTGTTGGCAGCTCATTCTCTAGGTGATGATCCTCTCAGTTACCAAGGCAGCATTCACTGGGAGAGTTACAGGCAGTCAGGCCTGCAGCCTCTGCAACCAGGAGCTGAGCACTTCATGTGTCCCCTGACACATTCCTGGCCTGAGGCAGCATATTTGGAAAGGAAGACAAGATGTGTATACTAGAACTGCTTTGGTTTGTGTCTATATATTTATTCGGGGTGGTTTTAGGAAATCTAGTAAAAACTTCGGAGGAAAGAGATGTTAAAAGTTTTCTCCTCCAGCCATTCCCTGGTATCCTTACTGACTATTTCCTTGGGCCCCAAGAACCACCCTTAGTTGAGGAGCATCTTTGGAGTTCTGTTTGAGGAAAGTCGCTAACATCTGAAATGCTAGTGATAAAAGGCAATATGTTTAGATTCACAAGTAGTCAAGGAAATTCATGTCCTTCTATGTTGAATGACTGACAACAAAAACTGCTTGATTCTGTCTATAGTCATTAGGCCACAACTCTGCATCAGATAGTGTACAGAATACTAAGGATATAAAGACTGAAAGAATGGCCCTGGTCCCCATGGAACATTAAAGCTATGAAAGCTAGATTTGTAAAGAAATTGTATCAGTCTTAGAGATGGTCATTGAGGTCATGCTGCTTGACCACTCATGGGAGCTAAACAGTGAGTGAGTCTCAATGAATGACTGTTGAATAAGTACATATTATGTTTACCTATTTAAGATAGTCCTTTATCAAAAAGCCAAATTTTGAACATAATTTTTATTATTCAGAATTTCTCATGCTATATTGATGTTTTTGAAACCTGAGCAAACGTATCACATACACACACAAAACCTCTGGGTGATCACAGTGTGACCAAGTGCACTCAGTCATTTTAATACCTAGAGAGTTTCAGCAAGAAGAAAAGATTGACAATGAAAGACTTCTACCTGACTGAAGATGCTCTTGGATTGTTTTCTTTCCTCCTACTTTTGTTTCTGGACACTTTCAGATCACATCAGATCCTAATTTTTCACTTTGCTTGAGTAGAGATCCCAGGACCTAAGCAAATTAGCTCAGCCCTCCAAGAACTTCTGTGCCATGAACACCTGCCACGATCCATTTCTGGACTTTTCAACAGCTCCCACCATCAGCACTGCCAGGCACAGAGCAGTCTTTCCCAGTCTCTCTCTGGTCCACCTCACATTGGTTACAACAGTGGAAGAGAGAGGTCTTGGCATAAAGTGGTCACTCAAATTCAAAGACAAGTCTCTTTCCTGTGATCACCTCAGAAACACTGTGAAAGGGAATAGTGAGTACAAACTGAGCTTCCACTAAAAAGCCATGCAACCAAATCCCCAAAGTATTATCTCAACAGAACATATATTGTACTTAAAGTATAAAGCTGTATAAAAAAGTCTAGAAGAACTTGGAACCAAATGCTAACAATAGTTTTCTCTGGCTTGCAGGATTACAAGTCTTTGTACATTTATACTTTTATTTTGCAGATTTTCTGTGGAGAGAGTACGTACTTACATAATTTTAAAAATTACCATTTTTAAAGATGCAAAGGAAAGCTGAGACTCAAGTTCACTGTTTTAGTAAGTATGAGTCAGATGGACTATAGATTTTATCTGCTTTAAAATGATTAAAAGCAAAAAAAAAAACCAGAAAATAGTTGACATGATAAGAATAGCTTCTTCAAAAATAACCATTGCAATTACTTAACAGTGTATGTGGTTTGCCCTAGATGTATATGCATTTTTTCATATACTTTTATATTGTCATCATCCCTCCAAGAAGTTCAGAGTTACTCAATAAACATTGACCTAGAAAGTGTAATATTGAGATATTGATAGGAATTGAGTGTTGAAAATCAAATTTCTCCCAGATATGCAACCCTCTGGCTTTTAATTTTTTGACAGTACCTCCCACATTGCTGTTTCTTTTTTCCTCCAGACCAGATCACTCAAGGCTTGTGGAAAACGCACAAGTACCTGGCATAATGTTAGGTAATTTATATACATAATCACTGATCAACTTTAGTAAATATGAGTGTGTGTGTGTACACAAACATTTAGGTACAAGATCATGCATTCAGATACATAAAACCTTTGTCTACATCCAGAAGACAAGTGTAATGCCTCCTAAAGGGAAACTCTCTAAACGACTAGCTCCCCTACACTTCTATTCTTCAGGAAAATCAATTTTAGCCACATGTGCCTGATTCTATATCTAATGCCTTATAACAGTAGCTAACAGAAGGGTGAGAGGGTGTGGAGATAGAAGGGACAGAGGAAATAATGGAATGAGGGAAGGCAAGAGAGAGAAAGAAGGGAACATCTGTGTTGGTGGATAGATGGATGGATAGAGAGATATCAACTAAACGCAGTTATTATTATAAATACATCAATTAAATCTATCAGCTCTGGATGAATTTAATTATTACTCCGTTGACTCCTTTAAATAAGAGTAAAAGAGTGAAGAGAGATTCCACTCAAAGCCCAATTTCAGAGGGCAAACTAGGATTCCTGACTACCATGCTTTTATAGAGCAACTGCTAAACAGGAAAAAAATACTGGTACTATAATTTATTTCCTTATAAAACCTTTTCTACAACTCTTTTCCACTGTAATATCTTCCTTTACTGAATTCCTGTTGCACTTAGGACCTAACTTATATACCGAGCAGTTAATTATATACCATTCCTGAGTTTTCTTGTTCTTTTTTATTTTCCTATGTTTTAATTGTTGTCCACAACAATGCATGATCTTTGAGGACAGAGGCTACATCTCAGCATTTTCCATCATTCTAACTCCTAAATATCTACATAGGTACCTAAATAAATGTTATGTAAGCCTTAGCCTTATAATTGCCCCCTTCCCTTGTAATTCTTCCTCCTTAAGGCTCATGGTGCATAGCTTCTCCCACAATGCCCATGTGTGCAACACTGAGTTTTGTGTAAGCTGCTTGGACATTATCTGTCTCTTTATGATGCTATAAACACTCTTCAGGGCAGAGCCAGTGCCTTCTACATCTCTGCAGCCTCCTCTGGGCTGGCTTCACAGTGTAATGGGTACATCTTAAGATTCACTACATATTGAATGGCTTAAATAGGTGGAGGATGAAATTCTGATATAAACCCAAGTCAGCTATGTATAAGTAGGATTTTCTAGGGACCAAGGAGAAGTCAAGAGATTCACTGATCCCTTTCTGGAGATTTTATTTTAAACATTAATCATGTTTTAAAAGGCTATATTAGTTTAACAGAATTTAATGCTGGAGTCAGGGAGTCCTAGTTGTCATCAGAACTGCCACCACTTTCCTTTCTTTGCTATTTTTATTCTCAATTGTTCACTTGAACAGAGAAATTTCTTTCTTGATCTTTAAAGGTAATTAAGCAAGAAACTCATAAATTAAATATTTAAAGAATGTAAAAGATTACTAAGGAAAAAAATCTGAAACAAATCATTCCATTCGCCCTTATCCCAGCTCAGCCATGTCCAATAACAACTCTCAGCCATCCAGTGCTCTCAATTATGGTTTGCTTTATCCGCATTTACATGCTTGTATGTGAATCTCTATACATTATTTTTCTGCCTTTTTTACATAAATAAGCCCATTATACATACATATATATATATACACACACATACATCTATATATGTATATACACGTATATGTATATATATATACATATACCATTGCTGTGTTTTTTTCACTTAATTTTCATTTATTCAATGTTCAACATCACATTTTACTAGGAATAATACTTTGTAGTTATGTGTCTTTGAAAATGACAAAAATGTTGAGTCTCAGTTTCCTGTTTAACAAATTGGAAATAGTTTTGCCTTTCAAGAGTTGTTGGTTCATCCTGGTGGCCTAGCAGCTAAGGCCACCAGATTTAGTCCCCATACCTCCCAATGACCCTGTTCAAGACCTGGGGCTAGGAGAACAACCAAAATGAGCAAAATAAATGTTTCTTCCTCCTCTATTTTCCTGCCTGCTTGTCTACTTGCTTTCATTCCTCCTTGTACCTTTCCTTTAAAAAAGAAAAAAGAAAGAAAAAGAGATGTGGTAAAGATTAAATAAAATTCTATAGGCAAATCACCTAAAAGGCTGATGCTGAAGAAAATATAGTTATTTTTGTGTTGTCTTTAAACCATACAAGTTAGACTGTGAAATTCAATGCTTCCTCTCATGGCTGATCCTTAGTAGGATTTTAAGAAATCAACAGGAAAACAGGAACTCCAATACTTTCAATATTCTAATTCACCATATATGGGAGAAATTCATTTCTTCATTTGTGAAACTCAAAAAGTCACTTGGGACTACATGGTGGCTTAGATTTGCTCTTGGTAGCCGTGTTACCTGGGGGTTACAGAGTGGAATGGTAAGGAGAAATAGCTCCCTCCTAATTACCTTTCTGGGAATCAGCAGTGTGAGTTCATTTGTTCGTACCCAAAGCATTAACCAGGGCCAAAGAGACAAAGACCTGTTCTCAGCTGCTTGACATCAAAATGTGACAAAAGCAATACCTACTGGCAGCTCCACTCTGCAGCTGTTAGCCCATCCACATCTGCCTTCTCGCTACAAGAAGTTATGCACTGTATGTCTGTCAAGAGAATTTCTCAATATGTACATTTAAATCAGATCTGAATTGCCGATCAAAACTGTCTGAAGTTTTCCAGATGCAAGTACATTCATCTACAGCACTTCTAAAAATAAGGGGAAGAAAACGCAAAGCCTGTCAAAGTTAATTAGATTCCTACAAAACCTTAGCAGTCCTATGCAATGTTTTTACTCTGTTACATATAAATGTACAATAATTTCATGAACACCGGGTTTAATTGCTCATAATATTTTAATTAAGGTTATGCTTTGTATAAATATCAACTCATCATTTACTGTGACTACAGTCCTATTTAAATGAAGTCAATTTGACAGTGCATTCATGAAAAAGAGAGCCTTTTAAGAGTTTTGCTCTTATGTGGTCTAGAATACTAATGGAGGTTAATTGTCAAAACAACCCAAGCGCAGACTTGAGAATTACCTTCATGTTTTAGTGAAGAACAAGGTAGCCACATTTTTCTGTGACCTGCTGACCTAATACCATAAATAACAGAATGGCTATTATAAGGCTGCATGTCTGTTTCCTGAAAACCAAAGAGCTCCTTTTTAATATTTACATTTCGAGGCTGCCCTTTAAACAGACACCCTTTAACTACTGTATTTGCGATTCAGATGATCCGATAATTAGATGTAAGATTAGATGCGCCAGAAGAGATGGCTGCCTCAATTAATCTTACAGTCTGTGCCTCTGTAAATCACTACTTGGTGTGTAACAGAAAATATCAAATTAAGTTTTCAGAGGCAGGGAAATTTCAAGTCTGCAGTCATTTTAATTCTATCCGAGGTTAGGATATAATTTATTACTGTATTCAGAATTCATGTTCTCTTTTTCCAAAACACCAATTTTAATTAGAGAACAGAGACCCAAAAGAGTAGAAATGGAGAAAAAATGCCTTTTAGTGCCCCATAGGGATCACTATCTACTTCTATAGACAATACTTGTTCTGAAGTCTGTGATTGTCTAGAGTGAATATCAAAAGGTTAGATATAGTGAGTCTTTTCCTATGAAATGGTCCTCTCTTGAGCAAAGAAGAGGTGTCTCCCATTCGGCAAATACTCCAACTGCTTTTCTTCCCTTGGCTACTCTAGGTTTTCATATTCAAATGTCACAAATCACTTCTTCAAAAATCATCCAGTAGGTTGTCTCATAAAATACAAGAAGATGCAAATTCTATCTGTATTATTTTTATAAATAGAATAGTATTTTTTACCAGAATAGAAATAAGACATACAAATAGTGTAGAAACTAGAAAACAGATGGGAACAAAAGACACCAGTGTTTATCCCTGGGTACTCTTCAGGGAAGTAAAAAACAAATCAATCCATGTTTTATGTTTTTAGAATTTTGAATCAAGTAATTTCTAAAAGCTCCCACTGAAGTCACAGGGCCCTGAAATATAAAAGGCAGGTAGGTGTATTTAGTATTCTAGTTCATTAACCCTAGATATGAATTCTGAAACTTGAACCCTATGCCTAGATGTTACCACCAAAATCCAAAACTGGAATCATCTAGGAATGCTGAATTTGAAAGTTGGAGTGAAGTTAATGGAAAAAGTAACTCCAGTCATTCAACAAATATTTATGAAATACAGAAAACTTTTCAAAAAGAAGCATCTGCAAAGCAATTCCTAGGGGAAAGAAATCTCCATACATAACATGAGGGCAGGAATATCTTGTCATATACTTATTTAATATTCCTCTGATCTCTGTACAGGGGGTGACAACACATGGAGACATGGCAACATCTTCAAGGACACCTGAAAGAGAAATCTGTTCTACAGAAAACTGGAACAGAACTGATGGGCTTGACCCCATTTTCTCATCAGACATGCAATTAAATAGAGCCCAGAAACTGCATATTTGCTTCTATGTTTAGATTCTATGGGAAAGAGACCCCTGAAACATTATTTTTTCTCTATTGCATTCACATGGTAGTTTTATAATCCCTAAGTGTGTGCTAATTATTTCATAAGTATGGACAGCATCTATTCCACGGACTGATGGGGTGGTGGGGGGAGGGATATCTTTTGAAGGATTTTATTTCCCTTCATGATTCCATGTTATACAAAACAAGCACAAAGCAGAGACTGAGAGTGAGGGATGGCAGGAAGGAAGAGAAGGGAGAAATAAAAGAAGCTAGAAGAGAAGTAAGTTTTGATTCCAGAAACTTGTTTATCAGCACCCTTTCCTGCTCCCTGGTTTTTCTCAATGGCCTCAATATTTCACTAATCTTCTACTATCTTTCTGTATCTGTGAATCCTCCCTTCTAACCCCCCAAGATCTTTCTCCACAGTGTCTTCCTCACAACTCCATTACTGGTCTCTTAACTAGGACAAGCCTGTTGCCTAAGTTCATGCAGTAGCTCCGAACTGATTTTCTTGTCTATCTTGTGCTTCAGTTTGATATCCTAAAGAGCTTTCTTCCTCAAAAGCCTTTGATGACTTTCAGAAAACACCACACATTAGGCATACAGTTTCTAAGTCCTACCACTCACTGTTCCTCTGTAGCTGGGATGCCTTCCTCCCTTTGCCTTCACATGGCCATCAGTCAAATACTCCATCTCCCTTCAAGATCTAGTTCAAATGCCATCCCTCCAGGAAAGCCTTGTATTGTCTCATGGAACCCATACTTATTCAGTGGGTTCTCTGCTCTTGTTGTAAAACCTGTGCACCTTTTGGTCAAACTTCACTGTATTTGCTACCTTCTATCTCCTAGCATATTGCAAACACCTTTTGGATCCTACCTTATTAAATGTATCCCATGCCTGCCTTTTTCCCACAGTAGCTGCTTAGTAAACATTTATTTATATCCATATGCACTCAAAACCTCATAACACATACTCAGCACCAACAATCTCACTAATGACCAGGGGATCAGAGTTTAAGAATTGATTCTTAGAGATCACTGATTTTCTCGAAATCGCTGAAGGTACATAAATGTTTCTGTCAATGAAGAGTTGATTATAATACTCTTCTATGATGGTAATTCAAAATGGCTTAAATGAAAGAGAAATTTACATTTTATATATAATTTCCAGTCACCAAACAATTTCTATAAGCAAATAGCTGTTTCCAAAACACATTGCAAGCTAACATTTTAGTTCCTCTCTCTTTTTCTTTATCTTTTCTTTACCCTGTGTGTACTTGTCTAGATATTTCCTTCTGCACCTCTTATATATATTGATATGCATTAGTGTGTCTACTATTCCACAGTCCCTGAGATGATTTTTTTTCCCATGGCCTGGGAGCAATTCTTCACTGTTTCACTGACTTTCTAACAAGTCCCATAAATTCTTTGTAACCATGTTGTGTCTACTGTTTCCACATAACCTTCGCAGACGGCTCTCTAAAGACTTACAAGTCATTCAGAGATGAGGCTTGCCTGCAACTCCTCTGCCTCATGCTCAGGACTGTGCTGTCTCTCATGTAATCCTTTCCAATGGTTAACAAACCTACCGGAATAATTTTTCTTACAGCTAACCTAAACTTCTCACATTGTACTTTCAGAACATTTCCATTTCTTTTTCTCACCTTGGTAGATGTCAAGTACAGCATTCTTTCTCTGCATAATTAGGGGTGGGAGTGTCAAAGCATGGCCTCAGACTCTTTTCTGATACTATTTTGGTTTTTCTCTTGGACAATATCATCTTTTATTAGAGAGTACCTCTTTGCCAATGGCATCCTATTCTTTTTATCCTGTTAGAATAGTTACCTTGCCTAAGCTGATGGCTCCTGTTTTAAAAATCTATGAAGGAGGGTGCACCCTGGTGGCTTAACAGTCTAGGACACCTCAGAGCAGTCCCACATACATCCTAAGGTCCAGGGTTCAAGATCCAGGGCCAGGAGGAACAACAAATGTTCAACTAAATGAAAAAAAGTTCTACCTCTTTTCTCTTCCTTCCTTCCTGTGTGCCTACTCACCTTAATTCCTAACTGTACCTTTCCTTTAAAAAAAAAATCTATGAAGGATTGAAAGATTCAACATTAAGCTTGGTAAATTGTGATTGCTAATCCAACTGTCACACAACAGAGCAGTCTGGCCAACTGCCCTTAAGATATGCATGATCTTAATGCAGAAATGGAGAAATCCAAAAGAGCTTATTAGCTTAGAGGATTTACATGCATTAGCAGCACACTTGAAGTATCCAATTAATACTGTGTTCTCATATTATATATCAACCAAAGTAAAGAAGTTCCACCCCAGACAACCCTGACACCTGTCTAGGTCTCATGGAATATGCACATAACACAACTAGGTCTCATGGAACATGCACATAACACAACTAGGTCTCATGGAACATGCACATAACACAACTAGGTCTCATGGAACATGCACATAACACAGGGAGAAGGCTAGAGGATGCACTCAGAGACGTCTCTGACAAGCACTTTGTTGTGTCTGTAATCAAGTCTAGAAGCCTTGCTGTCATATGTGCATCTATCACAACATAGCCACCCTAGCCAATTTGAGAAGCAAGGAAAAGTTACCCAGAACTGGTATTTTTTTTCAACAGGTTATTAAGAATAGAATGAGAAGAAACTGTGCTGATGACTAAATTTAAAAAGCAAACAAGCAAAAATCCATATTGGGCAGTTTAAGATATGCTTACAGCTTCTGAGATTATTGGAATGCAGTATATATTCTATTCACTTGTTGTATCTTGATCACAGTGACCTCTAAAGATGACCTCCTCCAGTGTTCTATCCAGTTTATCAATAAAGAACAATGCCAGTTTGATAGACGTAAAAGTCTGCAAAATAACCTGATTTATTATCTGTAGCTAAGCAAAGAGACGATTCCTCAATTTACTGCTGCTCTCAGACATCAAACTGCCCACTGACTTTGTTTGGAAGTTAGAAACCCTGATATTTACACTAAGACCTCATATACTCCACCTGATTGACAATTTAGTCAAAAGAACGAACTGAAGTTGCATCCTGGTGGCTTAGCGGGTAAGTCCGCTGCTTCCGGCTTTTGCAGTTCACATGCATCCTAAGGACCCAGATTCATGACCAGGGCCTGGAGCAACCTAGCAACCAAGATGAACCACTAAATAAAAATAAAGATTGCTGCTTCTTCCTCTCTCTTTCTACCTGCCTGCCTGCTGGTCTTTATTCCTGTCTGCATCTTTGATTTAAAAAAAAAAAAATTTGAACACTTACTTAGATGCCCAATCCCATGCTTTTATAAAACCATTCAGACACGCAAAAAAATTTTCTACATTTTAAAAGTAGTTTTACAACCAACACCAGAAACACTGCTTATCACTTCAGAAAAACACTAAAAAAAAAAAAAATTTTCACGATTATGGATAATAAAGTAAATTATAAAGTTAATAAAGCAAATAGTCAATGAAATAATTATGTTCTACTTTCTTCCACATATGAGATTCTGTTTGGGGAAAACTAAACATCTACACACACACACACACACACACACACACACACACACATTTTGCTCCACTGTAAGTATGTATGTTACACAAGAAAAAAATCAACAGTTGGGACAAAAAGCACATTGCTGGTGGTATTTTAAGTTGGTGTATTTCTGCAGAAGACAACAACTTGAATTATTTGCTAATATACACACACATACACATGGAGAGCCCTGAAAATACAACTCAGTGATAAGACTTTCAAGAATTTATTTTTAAGAGATTAGGAGACTTCCACTCAAAAATTGAGGGACAAAGATGTTTGTCATATTTTATAATAGTAAAAATAAGAACTCCAAACACCAATAATAGAAAAACATTAATAAATTACAGTATAAATACATAACCAAATACTTTGCATCCTTGAATCAGCAATTTTCCACATATTATTTGACATGGGAAAATACTCATGATTAAAAGTTAAATATGAGTGATGGATACAAAATAGTAATTAAATACGATGTTTTTTTTTAAATGAAAGATGACATGTTCCTTACTACCATAAGGATTCTAGGTGGAAATTCACTCACTCAAATATTAGCCATTATAATCTCCAGGAAGTAGATTAATAGGTGATTTATATTTTCTTATTATATACTGGTTAATATTGAAATCATTTTATTTTATTTTTACCAGTCATTTTCCCATCTCATTAACCTCTGACAAAGTAGAATTCCTCTACTTGCTGGCACACAGACTTCGGGAGATTATACATGAAGTCTGTCCAGGAGAATCTCTTCTCCTTTTGCTTGTTGTCCTATCATTACCACTTACATATTCTATGGTGTCTTGGTTTATAAAATTAATTAATGGTGGTCCTATCCTAACTGAATTTTTAGGATTGTAAATACAGAAGCTTTTTAGGAGTAAGGGACTTTCTAATACATGACCTTTCTCCTGTCCAAAGACATACTAAAGCTCCACTCCAACTTCACCAGAGGAATTAAAAGATCTCATCTCTATATTTTACCATTTCAGAAAAGATTAAAGGTAGTTGTATTTTTTTTATACACCTTGTTCATATTTAACTCTATTAACAGGAACCAGATGTGACCTAAACTACATGACATCAATGTGGACACCAAATTATTGATATTTATGTAAAATTTACATTTTATACAGTAAGAGAATCAGGGTAATCAAAACAGACCAAACAATCTCTATTGCTGGGGAACATGACATTTTAATGTCTTAAATTTGCTGTAAATATTTGGATGAATTGGATACATTCTCTTTCTCCATGGAAATTAGATCATTATTTTCCTGGGTATACTGATATATGGGTTCCCATTACCCTAGGTGAGGTTAAGACTCTAGTATCCTAGTTGATTGGTTTGAGAATTATCATTTGTTCTGCTTTCTAGAAAATTAAAAAATAATAGAATATGGATTAAGTATTCATTACTCTAAAATAAAAATAATTATATTCTAAAACATTTCTTCAAAAGGCAAGCAGAATTTTGTTTGCTTATTTGCACACGCTTTTCAGGAGGTACGCTATGCAACTAATTTGTTTGACTAGATCTTCTGAGAATTTCTTGCAAAACCAATCTATGAGAGTTTATGATGAGTTTTTTTACTGCTACGATAAATAAATCAGACCAAAATCACAAAGGCTATGAAATAGTGGTTTTTCAATATTTTTCATCAAAACGATCTCATACTGTTGTCACATAGTCTTTTGCAGATCCCCAACATAGAAAAATGAGCAAAATTGAACTACTTAATCTTACCCCTCAAGACTTTATCTTCTTCCACTTCTTCACCCAAGTGTCCCCATGATACCTGTAATTAGCTCAGAGCTTCAGGAAACATGGTGTAGAGACACATTATGGTTTGCCTCATAGAAGGTTGAATTTAATATCTTCCTAGCTAATTTGTAAAGTGCACTCCTCCTGCTGAACTCTCAATCAAAAACATTCCCACTCGTGTCCCATTTTCAACTACAAACTGTTATCCAGCTCCTCTCAAACTCTGAGAGAAGTGACCTTAATGAATATTGAAGGGTATCAACTCAATCTTTAAATTATACCTTGGATCAAATCAGATCATGTGACGCTCATATACACAGACAATATTAGTTTAATGTTTCACAATAATGCTTTTGCCAAGTTGACATTTAAGGAAAATCTTTAGACTTATTTCCTAAGGTTGTTTCAGAAAAGAACACTTTTTTTTCCAAAAAATATTGTTAAGGAATTGCCTATCAATGTACATTATTTATTATCCCATGGATTAATCTCTCTTAAAAATCTGTACAGAGAGATGATTTACCCTTGAGAAACCAATTTACTTTCTTCTTTTAGATAATGACAGCAATACAACTGATCGTATCTCCTTTGTCATCTGGGCTTGCCAAGAACCTCTGAATTAAATCCAAAGTTCAGGGGTTATATACACACACACACACACACACACACACACACACACACACATACACACACACACATACACATATATACACATACATATATTTACATATATATATACACATATATGTTAGACCTTAAGTCTCATTCAGTTCTGCTGTGCCATGACGATAATTTTCTACTTTTATTTACTTTTTCATTATTGGTATTTGAATAATAAGCTCCTTCAGATTCCTGACAGAACAAAAATTGTTCATGACCCATTAACTAGCACTATAATTGTATCAGTAAATCTGTAAAACCAGAAAATAGTATTATAATCAAGTCAATATTACCCATCATGTCCACAATGGTACCATTTGATATTATTGGAAAGCTTTTGAAAATAACATTTCTCGCCTAACTTCAGAAATATCTCCAAGCTTCCATGAAGATGACCAAAAATGGTTCTATCATAAAATATGAGCATTATCTTAGTTGTCTGGAATGTAATTAGTCTAGGACTGGAAATCTCAAACGGAAACTTTATCGCTATCTCCTGACATCTTGAGATTCATGCCATTCCCTCTCAACTAATGTTCTACCCTTTCCAATGTGAAGATCATTTTCCTCCTTTAATGATCAGTCTAACATAAAAATAATGCTACAGTGCTTATTACTACATACCTGCTAGTGTTCTAGGGATCTTATGTGTAACAGCTCACTAAATTCCCATAACTAAAATTACTTAAATTAAGAGATGAGACTATGACAGCTAAGTTAGGGATTTTTCCAAAGAGCACACAATAGTAAAGACAAGGCCATGATTTGAACCCAAGTATTCTAATTCCAGAGTTCATGTGCTTAACCACTGTTCTATATTGCTTCTCTTCAATAGGACATAAAATAACAAGCTTGAATTCTACTGTAAGAGATCAAGTAAATATTAATAAGAAAATTTCAGCAGCATGACATTATATTTAGGAAGGAGGATACCATGAAAAGTTTTTAAAACAATTTCGATCCCAAAATAAGGTAGCATTTCATTTTCTTGAGCTGTCTTAAATATGAGGCTGCCTGAAGATAAGAATGAAAAAGACATTTTAAAGGTTCCTTTTTGCTCTGTCACTCTTAATTTTTACACTTTGAGATGAAAAGAGTTTTATGCAAATGACAGGCAATTCCCAAGTCTCTGTTTCTTCAATTTTAGTCCTCTATAATTTTTGAAAATAAGTATGGCTACTACAGCAGATTAGAAAATATTATTATTCAGAGGCTATTTTTGTGTTGGGGCAGGGATGGCAATAAAGGAAAATAAAATGGGGAGGAGGGACAAACTCAAGAAATAAAATTCTTTTTAACGTATTTTCTGCAACCAGGGAAAATATGCCAACACCCAAAGGGCTATGGGAAACTTTACACCACATTTAAGCACAAGCACATTTCCTATTTCTTAATTTAAAAAAGGAAAGGACAGCATTAAAATGCGCATACAAATAAACAGGCCATTTATTTACTTCTACTAATTAACATCTCTTGAGATCTCCAGGGTCTCTTAACATCTCTAGGGCCTCTCTCAAAGGACATTCTCCTGGCTAGAGAACCAGCTAGTCAAAAACTTGCTGAGTCCACAGGGAGAAATGTCAGAGAAGAAAAGACACCCTAAAAACAAACATGCTAATTAAAAACATGAGACAAATGCTACCATCTTCCACCTCTACTCCTTACCCCTGGGAGGCCACAGAAAATAGTTTTTCTGCTTAAAACTCTTAAAGGGCCAAATTAGTATGAGTTCTTCAGAAACAGTTAACATTTGCTCCAGTCATTACCTCCAAGGAAAGACAACTCACAAAAGGAGCACCAAAAAGCAGCGGTAGAAATCTCCAACTGCACAGATTTAAAACATATGAGACTCAATGATCACTATCCTCAAAAGAGAAGAGTCATTCCCTTGGCTATTTCCAGTGTTCTCAATGAAAAAGAAATTAAGAGAGATAGGGGTCATCCACATGGGAATGACCCAGGTTAGAAGACGACCAGTCAGAAAGGAGAGAGACTGATGAAGCAGTTATTTGAATATACACCAGAGCATAATCTTAATAGAAATATGAATCATGTTGGTTGAGAATTGAAAGTGATGGGGTTCAGGACACATCACCCAAAAGTATGGCCCTAGGTATATCAAATATTTTAAGCTGAAGGAGTTTGAGAAAAGAGTAGAAGTGGGAAGAACTCTCCACACTTACATCCACTGTCCTTCTTCTCTAAAGCTGGTTCCTAATATGAGAAGTGTAAAGAATAGGCCTTCCAAAAATGTTCAGGACAGACCTCCCAAGATGTGTAGACAGGCTTCCCCAAAATATTCAAGCCTCTCCAAGATATCATTTTGGTGTGTGGATTATTTTGAGCTGAGGTCAGTCAAGGCCTTACAGACTCATAAAAAACTTGTGCTACTTGTTTAACTACCTTGAAGAATAAAATTGGAGGTATTACCCAGAATTAGAGTTAACTCTCAGTAATAACCTTTCTGTTGGAGAAAACGATCTACATGGGAGGGTAAATGTCCAATTATAGAACATCTGGATTTCATCAGATGAGTCACCCCTCCTCGTCATGGAGTTCCCGTTTTCTCCTTGAAGTTTTCTCTTCTCTCACTACTCCGTAACTGGAGATATATACTCCCCTTTTGTCTCATTGTCTTTGGAACCCATATGGCTAAGTAGATTCCCTGTATGTTCATAAATAAATTTGTTTTTTTCTCCTACTAATCTAAGGTTAGTTTAATTATTCCACCAACCCAAGAAGAGCCAGAGAGGTGGGAGAAAATTTACTTTCCTTCCTAACAGAAACTCTTCCTGTACCCAGAGAAGAGGAGCAATCTTATCTCCAAGAAGAATTGGAAGCTTCCCTAACTTACTATACATAATTCATACTCTCTTTCCTATCGTATGGCTCCATGATTGTCTTCTCGTCCTCAAAGCTGGCATGAAAACACTCGTTTAACTATTTCTTTAGGTCTTCATTTCCTTATGAAGGTTCTCACATCACATAAACCTGTCATTAAATAAGTTTTATGCTTTCCCTGTTAATCTTTGTCAGTCTAGTTTTCAGATCAGTCAAGGATCCTAAAAGAACACTTTTTCTTCCTTTATAAAAGTATGGGAAAGGAGAAAAACTAGGAAAGGAAGGAAAAGGGAATAATTGGTTTAAAAAATCATAGTAGGGGAAATGAAGATGGAAGGAAAATTAAACTGGAAACTTAAAGGAAAAATATTTGTATGATATCCTTCTGTGTTTCTCCTTACATTTCCTAATGACATATAGGCATATCTTAAATGTAGCAGCACTATTACAATCAAGTATGTTGAAGGCATGAGTAACTGAAGAGATACTGATAACCCAAGATCAGGTCCAATCTCTGTCACTAAGTAACTATGTGGATTTGACAAGCTACTGAACCACACTGAACCCTAATTTTTTCATCTACAGCATGTTGATGATAAGAGTAGTCAAATGGTCACTACTTTATCAACTTGTAACAAAAATAAAATACCTAGTTATCTATCACTTAATCTACAATGTTCGCAACAATTATGTCCAGTAGATACATTATGTCCTATTTCGTAATTTTCACTTTCTCCCTTTTTAAAACAAGACAATTATGAACATCTTCATGTTGATGGTATTTCTCCATATTCTGGATTATTTACATGGGATAAAAAGAGCTCCCCTGTAGAGTGGTGATTCTACAAATGGCACAAACACAGTTAGTCTCTTTAACAAGAAAAGGAAGTGGAAAACTAGTTGCATCCTTACTAATCAAGAGTGCTTGATTAAGCCAACATTATTAATTACCAAGATTTGT
Organism: Solenodon paradoxus; assembly: GCA_004363575.1. Classification (NCBI taxonomy): domain Eukaryota; kingdom Metazoa; phylum Chordata; class Mammalia; order Eulipotyphla; family Solenodontidae; genus Solenodon; species Solenodon paradoxus. The sequence goes on from RJWH01001643.1 coordinate 225,976, forward strand.
CACCAATGTTTGTTTGTGTCATTTTGTCATCTTTATCAAGGTATATGAGCATGTCAAAAATTACCATGAGTGAATCCCAGATTCACAGTCAATAGTTAATTCAGGATCCCTCCCAGGACTCTCCCCCTTGCTTCACAGATAAATGTACATGCATATACATGGTATCGATGGAGTTTCTCTGGAGAGCTATTTCCAGTCCCTATCTACAATCACTAGGCTGTCCAATCAATAGGAAGTGAAAAATTGCAGCCCCGTGTATTCAGCCAAAATTAAACTATGAGGTGTTTGTCTATAGCAGCTTGTGTATTATTTAATCGAGACCTTTATGACAACTTTTGGTCCATTGTGGTTTGTGATAAATCTAATCAATCAGCAACTATACGCAGATCGATCATCTAACTACTTTGAATTGTCTGGAAACTTGATTGAAGGGCAAAGAAAAACAACAGCTATAACCAATGTAATTGGTAATACTGAAGGGAAATCAGGCTTGGATGTTATAAGTATGCAAGTGTGAAACATAACTCCTTTTCTACACTTCACTCTCCCTGCAGACCTGCTATATTAACTATAAGCCCAAAGTTCACTGGATTTTTTTAAAACCTGTCATTTTTTATATTAATGCCAGCTACTTCATAATACTGGTATTTATCTGCAAAGATTACATATCCCTTCTGTCATCTATAAATCTCAGACTAACAGCATCTCGAACAAATAACACTGGGAGTGATTTATCCTAGGTTTAACCGCAGACATTTGAAAGGTCATGATATGCAAGACAGAACTCAAATAATAAAGACAGAACCATTTTCTAAATGTATAAAATAGTTGTGTCCATCTATATTCTGTGTAAGAGTAACTTCTAAAGCACTTCAAGTGTCTTGAGATAGAGAGGTATAATACCATTTGCAGATGAAAGAAGAGTAAAATATGAAATACAATTTAGTGTCCATTTTAGAGTCTTACTAAATCACACACTAAAGCATTTTACAATGGGAAAAAATACATGAAACAAACTAATTCATTTCTTGGAAATACCATAAATGGAGAAAATAAGTCTGAATCTTGCATAATCTTAATGGCAAAAAGTTCAGCTTTCTGGAAAGAACATAGTAGAGTGGAAAATGTCCAGGATCTAGAATCAGAAGATTTTAGTTTTACATGTAGAGTTCATACTTTAACTGTGTTACTTGATCAAGTTCACAGTATTCCTAAAGTCTCTGAAAATTCCTCATCTGTAAAATGGAATTAAAACTCTATCTCACTGAGGTGTCTGATAATTAATAATGGTTGTGAAAGCACTTGATTAATATAATCTATGGAGTCTAATAATGTATCATGTTTCTTTGACTCTTTCCAAATGTCATCAGCATTTCCATTTTAAAAATGAACTTTCCTATATCTTGCCATTGACCAGTTTCAAATAATGATTCATAAGTATCACATGACCTTTTTTTGTTCCCAACTCCTGTGATATTAGCTGGAAATTCAGGTGACCAGTTTTATCCATGTAATGGGTGCTTCCTGTAGATTTATATGCTGAATTGTGATTTTTTTTCTACGGATTTGTTTCCTCAACCATTTTCAAAGGCACATGGAATAGAGAGATAAGACAAAAATCTCGCCCTTAAGGCATTCCTCCATTTGATAAAGGAGAGATTGAAATGAGCATTTACCCAAAAGTATAATTAACAAATACACTAGTGAGTAATATGAGTACATAGACAACATTTGAACTTTGTCTAGAGGTCACAGCAGCTGCATAATGAAGGTCTGAGGAATGAGTCCCTAATGTTTCCATTCACCATGATTTTGTCATACTGTGTCAGAAGACTTAACGCTTAAAAATAGTTATTATGAATTTATACAATTGCTCTCTCCAAAGCACACATTGTCACCTATATTCAGAACTACCAGAAAGAAACAAATAGACATTTGTATAGAGTTAAGCATATCTTCCAGGAGACAAAATGGCATCCGCTATAGTTTGAGCCTGAAACCAGAGTGAGTTTTAACATGTCTAAAATAAAATTTGAATGACCTTGAGAAATGTTTATTACCTCATGGAGGTTTCCTTATCAGAAAATAGGAGAGCGCTGGTGTGGGACAAGCAAGGTGTCTGGTATATCATAGATGGGTGCTAAACATGCGTACCTTCTCACAAAAGTCACCTGAGCTTGCTTCTGTAACAGCTCTCACCACCATGTACTATAACTACCTGATTCCTTCCTCAACTGGGAGAGCCCTGTGGCCAGTGTCTGCCACTTACTCATCTTTATATTCTATGCTTATGTGAGGGATGATTATGTCCCACTGTTTGGAAATAATATCTTGTCAACACTTATGTAGGCTAGAACCATTATTTCCAAAAGACACAGATACTATTATGAAGACTACGCAATGTAATAAGCAACATTAAATTCACTTATTTATTCAACAAGTATTTATTAGCAATTAATGCATGGTAGGTTCTTTTGAAATCCTGGGGATATAACAGTAAACAAAATGGACAAAATAGCCTGCCCCCATGGAGTTTACATTCCAGTGCAGAAAATGGACCATAAATAAGTAAGATAAGCAAAATATATTACAGTAGATTATTGTAAATGCTATGGAAAACATGAAATAATGAAAAGGGAGAGAAAGTCATGATCTTGGGGAGTTGAAAGCTTTGCTGAAAAAGTGACATCTGAGCAAAGACCTGAACAAGTAAAGGAGTGAGCAGGGCATACATTCAGGGGAACAGCATTCTAGGCAGAGCAAACAGCATGTTCAAAATTCCTGAGATAGACAGATTCCTTGCAGGGAGCCCAGCACACCTAGAGTCGCATGAACATGGAAGAGCTGAAGCTGGAGAGATGGGCTGCAGGAAGCAGGTGGTGCTTGATTACAAAGGCCTTGTTGGTCACAGTGAAAAAACTGACTTTTCCTCTCAGTGATATAGGAGTCTACAGAAGGTTTTGAGTGGAGAACTGACATTATCTGATTTATATTTTAACAGAATCACCCCAGGAACAATGTGAAGAAAAAGGGCAAGTACTAAGCAGGGTGGAGAGTTGAGAGACTATATGAATAACCCAGGTAGGATATGCTGAAGGCTTGGACCAGGATGACTACAGTGAGAGTGGCACGCAATGGCCCAAGTCTTTGAAGGTAGAATTCACAGATTTGGATATAAGGTACAAAATAGAAGTCAAGAACAAATAAGTATTTTGAAAAATAAAGAACTAATTTAATGAAACATGAGTTACTTGGGGTTCTGAAAATTTAAATGCAGGAGAAACTTATGAAAAATAAAATATGGTTATGACTAGAATCTAAATGGACAAAGCACAGCAATCACTACAAAGAAATGATTCCTTGACCACAGTAGAAAAAGTACAAAAGGTATAAAACAGAGGGTTATTCAGTAGAGTTTGGTGCCCTAACCAACCTAAGTGAAGTGATAAGATTCTCACACAGTATTAAGGGCAGTAGAAGGGATGAGAAGAAGACAACTGCATAAGAAGCATACTCCCAACATATCCAAGGAATGGAGGCCCAACATTCCTTGTCATTACTAGACACAATGTCCCTTGGAAGCAAGAACAGGAAGAAGCAATAAGAAAATGCAAAATGCCCTTATCCTTGCAAAAGTGACCAGTGACTCTGAAACTTGAAAGTAAAAATAGTATAGTTTTTTGAGGAAAATCTCAAAAAAGTTGGTACCCATATCTTCCCAGCAACCATGAATTCTTTACCATCATACGACATCCCGCAGAGGGATGGTGTGTGGATAAAATTGTTTATTATGAAATTGTAAAAAGTTTCAATAAACTGTGTTTGATATGTGCATTCGTATGTATATATGTATATACACATATATGTGTATAGATACACATATATACATTTACACACATGTACATGGATGAGGGATTTATATATTTTGTGAAAGGAGAAAACAGTTTTTCATTAAAAAAGGAGAAAAAGAAAACTTTGAGATGAGGTTTAATCTCATCAAAACAATCTCTTTGCTCAGCATTTTAGTTACTCTGTGCCTTTTGGAGTGAAGACAGTGGAGACATGCTATAAATGTGAATGGATGAGGGAATGAAATGTTACTTCATGCACTCCACAATTCAGCTAACAAAGGTATAAGTTTCACTCTGTTCAGTAACAGTAGATGAAAAGATTCTATTCCTTTCTCCACCTAGTAGACAGATAGACACACACAAACACATACACATACACTAGACACAAACACACACACACGAGTGTTGAAGTCTCTAGGGACCAAAAATGCACTAATTTTCAAAATGTGATAACCCAGTTCCCATAGCAACCATAAGTCAGTCTTTTGAAGGAGACATAGGAAGGATAGTCTGGCTAGAAATGACATTCTTTGACCACTGAAAAAATGAAGTGAAATCCAAATCATAGTAACCCAAGAGGCATTGTTTTAAAGGTCTCAAGTTTTTTCTCCTTGATAGTATTAATGCTGAAGGAGGTACAGCATCCATGAGCTAGGGAAATCTTGAATTTCAAGGAAAAACCAGGGAGCTGGGAGGGTGGAGTCAGTTGGTTGCCTGGGTGCCTCCCTGCAGTGCCCTAGATGGCCTCTTGATGTCCTCCCTGCCCACAGCCAGCCTCACTGGTAGGTCAGCAGCCAGTGTGTACCAGACTTTGACTAGGCTCTTCTGGACAATTACATTTCCTAGCAAAAATAGCGCGGTGCATTTTCACAGCATCTTTCATCTCTTTCAGAATTCAAAGGCACATCAAGAGGACTAAATTTCCACATACTCCACTTCAAATAATTGACAGAAAATCTTCACATAAGATTCTAATCTCCCCTGATTTGTTCAGGAACAACTCTGCTAAGGAACGGGAATGCCTCCTTCTATGTTACTCCAAACCAAATACTGGAAACTCAAACATTTGCTCATGTCCACAAACTGCAATAAAAATGAAATAACAGAGTAAAAAATAAAGCTGTCATTAAAGTTGCTAAAAGAACAGCATCTAGGATTTACCTGATAAGCTTTGGCCAGCCACAAACAACACTTTGGATTTCTCTACTGATAAACAGAATTTACCCAATATTTGAACTGAAAAGGTCATTTATAAAAGTAAGGTTAGAGTTGAGTCTGTTTTTTAAACACTCAGACAATTCCTCAACATATACTCATTGTGTCTCTTCATTGCCCTTCCAGCTCCTCTTTCCTGCTGTCCTCTAACATTTTTCCCTTTGAAACTTGTTTGTTTTCTTCCTTTCACAGTGACCATTCTCAAATGAGGCCCCTTCCAGGAACTTCCAAAGAATTGTTCAGCCTAACACCAACTGTTCTTTAGCAAACTGGAGTCCTTCTTTAGCCCACAGATTTCTCCATTCACATTTCCAGCACAGGGGTCTCATCAGATGGTAACTTCACGAAAGACCAAGCTGACTCTAGTTTCTCTTTTGCCCTCCTAGTGCCCTAATCTATTCAATTTGTAACTTGGAGTCCTTTGACCAGTTTTTATCTCCACATTCTGAAAGCAGCAGCCTCTAATGTCTAATTCTGGACTTGAAGAGAAGCAGATGGGAGATTAGTAATTTTCACTCAATATCACTTAACTAACTGGACAGTATATATATTCCTGCTTAACTAAACTTCTTTACAATTCCTCCTTTCAGGCCCAAGAAAGTTTCAGATTTTTATATAACTCCACAATCTCAACACATGTTGAATCCTCTCCTTAGAAAACTCTTCTCCCCTAATCCCTGCAACCTGGTTAATCCCAGTCCATCTTCCAGTTCTCGGTTTTGCATTACTTCTCCTAGGAAGATGTCCTGATGCCTCTCTACTGACTGTTGACTTGCTGGTGTCTCCAATTAGAATGCAAGCTCTTTTTGTCAGGCACCCTACCTCTCTTGAGCTCACTTTGATTCTAGCCCATAGCATATTGTCTGGCACATAACAGGTGTGCAAAGTACATTTTTAAACGAATAAATGAAAAAATTAAATTCTCTGTTACAGCCTCATATTCTTTCCAGCACACTGTTCTGTCTCTGAAAGAAAACGAAAGGTACTATCAATGACCTGAAAGGGAATAACTTCATTAGCACAATTACAGAGTAGCCAAACATACAGGGAGTTCCCCTCATGTAAAAGGGATCCTGACTGTGACCAAACCTGTTGAAAAAACTGCTGAGATGACCTCATATACATCAGGTCAAAAACATTCTTTGCCACTCACCCAGAGGACCTCCCAACTATAACTGAAACCAATGTGCCTGAGACAATCTCAACCACTAAGAGGCAGGCTCCCTCCCCAGGGTTGGCTTCACAGTCATTCAGAATAAAGGATGGAAGAATTATGGCCATTGCTCTGCAGTCTCAGACTGTATTTCTTAAGAGTTTATTTACTTAGCCCATGACCCGATGACAGGCACAAACTATCCTGAGGGAAATGTGATGAATAAAGGAATGATAACTCTAGTTGAGTGCCTAGTTCTCTCCCCTGTTCTGGCTCTTTCCTCACTTAGGTGAAATACTTCATATACAGTCATACTGTACAATAACCACACCCATTCACACAACCTTATGTTTCCCTCTGACCACCTCCTAACCTTGACTTCATTCAAGTCTCTTGAAAAGAACTCACTTTATGCTCATCTCCTGTTCATTTCTCAGACCACTGATGCAAGATCTGGTACCTTTCCACCAAAGTGACAAGCAAACTCATGTTAAAAAAAAAAAAAAAAAGGACCAAAATTAAAATAAAAGGAGTTGAAATTAGACAAGAAAAGAATATAAAAGGCATCTAAACTGAAAAGGAAAAAGTAAAGCTATCGCAATTTGCAGATGACATGATAATAGACAGAATATCACAAAGATTTCAGTAAAAAGTTACTAGAAATAATAAACAAATGCAAGAAAGTGGCAGTTCATAAAATTAATATACAAATACCTTGTATTCTATATGCAAATAACGAACAAAAGGAAAGAGGAACAAGAAAAACTATTCCATTTACAATCACATAAAAATTATTAAATAACTTGGAATTAATTTAACCAGAGGTGAAAGAAATGAAAAAATAATTTCATGCTCATGGATTAGAAGAATCAACAAAACAGCTATGTTACTTAAAGCAAGATAGAGATTCAATGCAATCCCTATCAAAAGCCCAACATCATTATTCACAGAAATAGAACCAAAGAAATCATAAAATTTATTTGGAACTACAAAAGATCCCAAATAGCAAAAACAATCCAGATAAATTATAACAAAAGTGAAGGAATCATGCAGCCTGACTTCAAACTTATACTGTAAAGTGATAGTAATCAAAATAGCATGATGCTGGAATAAAAACAGTCACACAACTCAGTGGCTCATAATTGAGAGTCCAGAAATAAAACTACACATACATAAACAATCCATGACAAAAGAGTCAACAGTAGACAGTAGAGCAAGGAAAGTCTCTTCAATAAGTGGTGTTGGGAAACAGCTATATGGAAAACAATAGAACTAGACCACTCTCCAGTACCATACAAAAAATGAATTAAAAATGGAATTAAATCTTGGATGTAAGACTTCAAACCATTAAGTACATAGAAGTAAACACAGTTGATATGATTTACTTAATATTGGCCATACACTGTTGGTGGGAACACAAATTATTGCAGTCATTATAGAAAGCAGTATGGAAATTCCTGAAAAGAACTTAAAATTTCACATGATTCATTTATCCCACTTCTGGGTATTTACCTGAAGGATATAAAAATACTAATTCAAATAGATATTGCACCCCCATGTTCATTGCAACGGTCTTTACAACACCCAAGAGCTAGAAATAACCTAAGCGCCATCAGAAGATGATTGGATTAACATGTAGTGTATATATATATATATATACATACCAGAATACATAAAAATTCATTGTTGCCATGTGCAACATGAATAAACCTATAGGGTATTATATTAGTGATATAAGTCAGAAGAAGAAAGAAAATGCTGCATGATTTCTCTTACATGTAGTATATAGATAAACTAAACTAATAAACTACATACGACAAAAATAAGCATTTAGACTATGAGACTAAATTAGTTACCACAAAGGAAGGGGGAAAGGGAGTAGGTATATCAGGTAGAAGGAGTTGCTTTTATGATGACTGATAGAATTGCAGTTTTCGTGGTAAAATGAACGTAGTATATGCGGATATTTATTTGTAACGACGCACACTGTAAATATGTTATACTGCAACGTGACCAATAAAAATTCATTCAAAATAATTTAAAAACAAAGACCAGTTTTAAAAATACTTAAATTATATGCACCGGCAGCTTTTTCCCTGTTGATATTTTATAACCCCCTGGCCTTTATTAATAGTGTAATCACCATATACTGTTTTTTCACCAAGACTTGTTTGGACAAAAAAAGAAACTTTAACAAGATATATTTTTGCCAGAATAAGGAAATAAAAGGTTGAAGCTTTAATAAAATAAAATCTTTTCAAAAAGCAAAATAAAACATAGGACAATTTCTAGCTCTTACTAAACTTGTCCTTCCTACAACATTTAAAACAACTCACTTTCCCTCTGGAAATTCTGACCTGTCTTAACTTCTATGACTCCCCTAAAAGATAACTTTTTCTCCCTCTTTGACAGCATCTAATTTGTATTCTCCATTATTTTTGCTTTGATTTTTTGTCAAACTTCCCTTAATTACTATAACATCTCAGTAAAGTTAAAGCTACACCTAAGGAACAAAAATCACAGGTCGGTCCTAGTCTATAGTCTTTAATATATAGTAAGTCATTTTATAGTTCACAACACCCTTTGACTCATCAGTGTCATCTCCATATTATGGATAATGAAACTGAGAGATAGAGAACAGGATTTCAACCCAAAAAGCAGAGTTCACACTTTTAACTAGTATTTGACATGATTCTTTAAAAGCTGTTGGTCCTCAAGTGTCCCTCTGAGTTCAGAGATATTTCCTATAAGATCCTACCTGCTTCCCTCATTTCACACTTATATTTCCAGACAACATCCAAATCTAATGATGTCATCCTTTTCTCCACCGACTCCCTGTCTCTCACATCCAATAATCAGAAAGTTCGTCAGTTCAACTTCTTCCTCTCTAACCCTTTAATTTAGATCCTAATCATTTCTTATCACAAATGAGAGCCTTTTCATAAAGCTGCAAGAGTGATTTCTCAAAACCACGACTAGTCTTTTTGTGATGTGCTCTTGGTTTCACTGACAATATTTCCCATGACTCTTCATTTCTTCAGAATAAAATCCCCACTGCTCAGCGTGGCACATGTTACCTCCTTGATAGGCCAGGGCTGCTTTTCAAGTCTTTTACCTTAATCTCCGGCCCTTAAGCACAGTATGCTCATTCTCTTGTCCCAAAACCTTTACCCTGTGGTCCCTCTACCTGAAGCAGACTCCATCACCATCCTTCTCATCACCTCTCACCAATCTTCTTAGCTCTCTCTCTCTCACACTCAGCTTCTCCACTCAGGCATCTATGCCCAAAGAGCCTTTCCTGCCTCCCACAGGTTCCCATAGCCCCTACTTACCAAATTGAATTACTATTACCCTTCGTTTGTTTTTTAATCATCAAACTGAACTTCTTACACATCCTATATATCTTGACATCAAATAAACATCTAACGCAGTATCTCTACAAAGCAGGTGCTCAATAAATCTTTTTAAAAATGAAATAGAAAATGATAATACAGCTTTTGGAAGTTGATCCTGACCTTCCCCCTGTAGTAAGTCAGCTGATACAAAACTAACTGTATTTCATACGACAGAATTAGATAGCTTTAAATGACACCAGCTCCAGTCAACGAATAATACACTTTACCTTTCAAACCATTATTAAATGATCACTCTCATCATTGATCCTTTATTCTTTACCAAAAAAAAGAGTTACTTTAAAATGTTTTATCTATATAGAGGATAATAATGAGAGCTCTAAGGCAAGAACAAAAGTGAAGTACAATAGTGTCTCCTTGATGTGGCAGCATTAAGAAATGAACAGTCGCATAAAATAATTATCTGGACGAACATGTAATTTTACACTAAGCATCAATTATCTTTTCTGGAATAAAATCATTCTCAAATATCTGATACCTTTACTGCTTTCAAAATTAAAGAATACTTAAAGATTTGCTCATAGTTTATATGGCTCTTCCCTCTGCACTTGGGTGCTTCCAGAACCTTTAAATAGAGGAAATTGTTATTTTTCTTTCTCTTTTTTTCCATTCTATCACTGGAATGAATAACAGCAAAACCAGATACAGCATACAGGATGACACATTTTTACTGAAAAGCAAATGAACCATAGAGGTTCTTAAAAGAAATAAAGTCAGTGGCTCTTATGGTCTCAATAGTGGGCTCACAAAGCTGCTTTCAAACAGCTCTGATCATAATATATCACCAGTTGGAAAGTTATTTCGGAAGAAAATAAAAAAATTTTAAATATCTTCCTAAGAAAGAAGTAATAGATATTCATTATAACGAAAAAAAAAAGTTGGCAAAACCTTAGAACTGTAGATGAGAGAATAAAAATTGTCCGTAACTCACCACCAAGAGATAAACACTATTAAAACATTTTGATGCATTTCCCTCCTTTTGTACTTATGGTCTTCATATTTATACATTTATATAGAAAATCATGCTGCTATAGGCATTTATATCCTGCTATTTTTTTGACTTATTATGATATAAGCATTTCATAGAGCATTAAAATTCTTTGTAAACATTGTTTTTAATAGCTGCATAAATGTTCCATTGTAAAGATATACCATAATTTACCCAACTGTTTCCTCATTGTTGGACATGTAGGCTGTTTCCAATTTTTTGTGAACAGAAATTTTAAAGGTGGTTTTCATGAGAAAATAAGTTTTATTTGGTAGGCAAATGAAGTATGCAATGAAAGAGACAGTGATGATATGTTAGAGTAAGAGATGCACTTCTAACCTCAGGCTCAATCAAAATAGGCATTTATCTTTCCTTTGAGCAATAATTCACTTTAATTCAGGCTTTCCATTCGTAGCTGCTTCCTCACAAACATGTTTTCCATCTCACACAATTGCAAAGATTCAGCCATAAGCTCACTTTTTTGACAGGTGGCATTTAATTTGTCTGTAGGTCAAAAGTCCTACTATCTCTTGTTGCCACACTGAACAGAGGCAGGAAGACTCACTTACAACCCTGTCCATGTGTAACCCTCCTTCTTTGTAAGATTTACCTCTTCTTCGAGTTCAACTCTTGGCCAGATGGCCAGCCTGCCAGATGCAAAAGTGCCTTCCCTGATTTCTGTAGTCCTTTAGAATTAACTTTTCTTCTCAGGACTCTAGGGCTCTCTTGAAGTGTCTGTCTCCATGGAGATCAGAACTCCTATCAAGGAATGACACCTTACCTGAAAAGGACCCCTATTTCCTTCAGAAAAGGCCTCTTTCCAGCTCTTCTAGAAAAATCATACCAGAAAACTCATTGTGCCACCTGTGCCATCAGACAAAGAGCTTAAATTCTGAAATAATTAATGTACTCAGCAAGAATCAAAGCCTTGGAAGGTCATTAATAATGCAAGATGTGGTCATGCAAATTTGATGCATGAAACAATATATTATAAGCATATTTAATATGAAATGCAAGAACTACAGCAAAGTGAGTTTGATATTTCAACTGATTCTTTTGGAAATGAATTGCTTACCAGAGCCTCCTCAAATCTATCACAAATGCGATCTAAAAGGTTGGTGGTGTCAAAAGAGGGAATTTACAAAAGAAAAAGGAATTGATTAAAAAAGGGGGGGAAATTTTTATTTTAAGGAAAGATGCAGATAAGAATGAAGGCAAGTAGACAAGTAGACAGGACGAGAAAGGAGGAAAAAGCATTTTATTTTACTTTTATTTAGTTATTCACACTGGTTATTTCCCCTGGACCTGGGACTAGAACCCAAGGGTATGCAGCCTGCTCTTTCAGAGGCAGTTGATTTGACCACTGCTCCACCAGGGCATGCCAGGAAATGTTTGAAGACAGAGCAAAAAGACTTCAAAGTCTATTCCTAGCACAGTGACTCTGGCACTATGGGATACAGCAGACTGACCATAATCAGACCATCTTACCCTTCGAAAGACCAGGAGTAGAACCAAAATTTTATCCTCACCACTCAAAGAATGAAGTTGGAATGAACAAAATACTTAAGTTGTAGAAATGGTTAGAGGGTTGTTTTGTTTTGGGGTTTTTTTTTGTTTGTTTTTTTGCTTTTGTCATCACTATCCCTGAAGAATGATTTTTCAACATTAAGGCATAGCATAATTGTAGTGTTTATTGTTCAGGTAGAACAACATGAAATAATATACAAAACCCTTTCCATATTGCCTGGCAAGAAAATTCTGCTCATTGGAGTCCACATGATTCTATTTCTTCTGTACAAAAGCAATGGGCTTAATAGAAAAACAACAGAACTCATTTTCATGCACTACCACTGATGTGCATCTAATCTCTATCTTCTGATAATTAAAATGGAAACTTTTTAAAATTAGAAATTTTTACCTTTGACAAAATATCTTACAAAATGTTGGGATTTAAAAAATTCAGTAATATTATAATGAAGCTCTTTTTTTGAAAGGGAGAAAAAGAAGCTGAACCTTCCTAATTTTACACCAACCTACACCCAGAATATCAAAAAACAAAAATATGTGTAGACTTTTTGCTTAAAAACAATTCCTCATTTTACAAAAGAATTCTGTTCAAGTAAGCAAACTTGTAAAGTTTTTCTTACCCTTCAAAAATCACCAAGTTCTTCAAATATGATATTTACAAATACATGTTAGAAGTATCTAATTCCTTGTGGCCAACTGTTTTGCATTTTGTGGGTTAAAGGCTTCAAACTTTTTTTTAAAAAGGTTTCAGTTCTAAATACTTTTTCAATTGAGGTAACATTGATTTACACAAAATACAATACTGGTTTTAGATATGCAGGTCCATTCTTCATCAAACGTATGATAACACACCACACCCACAGTGAACTTCTAATAGTCCTCTGCCACTGCCCACTGAACCCCCACGACCCTTTGCTCCACTCCCCTTCTCTGTGGTAACCTCAGTTCTGTTGTCAATGTCCCTGGGTTAATTTTTATTTTGTCTATTCGTTCACTTTGTTTCTTTATATTCAACATATGAATGAGACCATCCAGTACTTGTCTTTCTCCTGAATTATTTCACTTAGCATAAACCCCTCCAGTTCCTTCCATGTTGCCACAAATGGCAAGATTTCATCTTTTTTTTTTATAGCTAAATACCATCCATTATGTCTGTATACCAAAATGTTTTGGAATTCAGGATTTTTCAGATTTTAGAAAGCCAATATGTTAGATATAGATATATGCATAAACACACACACACACACACACACACACATATATATGTCTACAGAATGTCTACAGAGTTCACATCCCTTTTAAACACATTAATATTCCCTCAAAGAAACTTAAGTACTTTCATATCAATAAAATTAATTTTATAATAAGACTCGTATAAGCTCAGTGTAAGTTTTGCCACCAAATTAATGGAAAAAATAAAGGAACTGCAAATAGTTAGAACTTTTGAGATTTCATAACTATGAATAAGGGATTATAAAATCATTTTTATTTGAACACACTGTCAGGGAAAACAGTCTGTTGGGTAAGTTTAAGAAGGATAAATAACAAGACATAAAGACAACTTGTATAGTGATTATCACATAGACAAAATACTGCTGGAAATAGAAACAGCTTTTGTGAAAATTGTAAGATCGAAACAATTGGTTACACTGAAGTTTGCAGCCCCTAAAACAAAAGAATTTCAAGAGTCTTTAGTGCAAATATGGCTTGTAAAAGCACCATTTTGGCATAAGATGGCTTAAAATCCACCTTGATTGGTATTTATAACCACTCACCGGCATCTTCTGGCTGGAGTCCAAAGCTATGTTTTTTGGAGACAAAGTAGAGTGCTTGGAAATTAAACACACAGTGTGAGCAAAGTCTGCAGGAGGCATTTTTAGAAACTGACAACCACACAAATACAGTTCACCTCATTCACCAGGTTTATAAATATACAGAAATTACATGATACAAAGAATAAGTGAACACATGCTCCTGATTATTACTGCTTTTGTCTAATCTGCTTCCTATATGTCATATACTACCAAATCCCTGGATTCAGATGTGATGGTTAGCAATCCAAACAACAGTTTATAGAGACATGATCTTGGGTCTTTCTGTTTTTTTTAAAGCACTTGGATGACACAGGCTTTGGGATCCTTTTAAAGTTTGTCTTTACCTCTCTCCATCTCAGTTTTCCCACCGAAGATCAAATAGTGTCTCTCAAACAGCAAATGACAAGGTTTCATTATTATCAACCAGAAATGTTCTTTGGAGAAGAAAAAAATCCTTAAACTGCATTAAATCAGGAAGGGCTTAACAGAGACTAAGGTGAAGCAAAAAATCTCTGTTTTCTTGGGCAGACAATCTCCTACATTTAAGTGATGAATGTTAAATAATTATATATAACACATCATATTTGGGACATATTTTAAGTCTGCCTAATCCTTAAAGTACATGATCATAGAAACAAACAATCTCCTGGAACATATACAAAGTTTTAACAGACAAATAATAAATGAGCGAGAGACCAGAGAGATTAGTCTCACTCAACTAATTTGTAGCACAGCCAGAAAAGGAACTTCCATGCTTATGAATAATTTAAATTAGGGATACCATTTTTATTTGTGAAGGACAAGCTAGGGTTGTGAAAACATGGGTTGAAGGGACTGGTTTTAATTCAACAAACAATTATTGGACTCATACTTTGCCCTCAATGAAAGTAAAATCTAGTTGTAGAATTAACTTGTGTAACTAAATAAAAGTTGAAAAAATTGCTCACCAGGACTTGAGTAGACCTTAGATTTCAGATGAAGGAGAGAAGGGAAAGAGTTTCCTGGTTGGATTGAAATGGGACAAGGCAACAGCATAACTGGGAGCAGACTT
Source organism: Solenodon paradoxus (assembly GCA_004363575.1). Taxonomy (NCBI): domain Eukaryota; kingdom Metazoa; phylum Chordata; class Mammalia; order Eulipotyphla; family Solenodontidae; genus Solenodon; species Solenodon paradoxus. Next base: position 240,988 of record RJWH01001643.1, read on the forward strand.
AACCACCACAAAGAATCCCTGTTGTTCAGTGAGTCAAAAATATATTTAGAGCCTTTATGATCATCACTAAGTCATTAGAACAGACTATGAATTGCCTGGTCCCTTACATTTTAATGAACCTGAGCCTTTTAAAGGTGGCACTGAGAGCAACTTTAGCTGTGAAACAATTAAAATGTTAATGGGGTTTCTACTGTAAATAGATTTATGAAAGAAGGAGAATGCTGACTTAGTTGTTTCCTGGCCCTGCCTTGTTACTGTCAGTTCAATTCAAGCAAGATTTGCTTTACTGAGATAGAAGGCAGACCTTGGAATGGCTGCTGCCTATTGCTTTTCCTATTTCAGAATTCGTTTCAGAATTGCATATAACAAGCCTAAAACCCCATACAAATACTATTCTGCTATTGCATAATTGGCTAGTGTGTATATTGCTCCATCTTGAGTTTCTACTTGTTTTATTTTATGTGTAGTATTCCAACATGTTGAAAGGAAACCTGTGTTCATTTTTGCTCCTCCTGATACAGAGAGAGTTCAAAAGTTCAAAAGATAAGAAGTGGTTCTCAGCATGAGCAAACCGTGAAATGCATTGGAAAATAAATTTTTGATGATATATTACCAGTTTATTCATGCTGAGAACAGTTTTCTTAGTTTTGACTTTGTAAGCTGGAATAGCCAAAATTTGTTTGAATGCCACAATAAATAAAAAAGTAGTACAATTTGACTATTACTTTATTATCACGTGCTTTTGTCTATAAATGAAACTTCATACTGTAACAAAAATCAGGCAGTATACTGTAAATGAACATTAGTGCTTTGAATCCCAGAAAAGAAAAACTATTTATAATTAGGTTCCCTTTATCCTGGTTAGAATCCACTGCACTAAACCAAGAAAATAGTTTTCTTAATTTCAGAGAAACCAAATCTCAAGTCTCCTGGGATTGCCTCTTCCCTCAAGAGCAAAATCCACTAAAGCTCAGAATTACTGTCAATTCTTAATTAACCGTATCAGTGAGGAGGAACATTAAATTCCACTAAAAACTGTCCACTGAAGAGTGACAGAAAACATTTCCCAGATCACGAGCTGACAAGTCACATAATTTATATACAAGGAGCTGATTTTTCAAAGAGTTGACTGGAAACACCTTTACTAATTCTAAGCATGTCCTCATCATCACTACATGGTTGTCAAGTAGTTGTCTTTATAGAAACTAGAGGCACCCAGATACCTATTTCAAATACAAATGTCAGTTAAGAGCATTGAGACAGATAGGCAATTAGTCCTATTTGAAGGACCTGGAAATATTTTTGAAGTAGATTTTTGTGCTGAACCTAGAGATTGGCCTGAAAGAGAGGGAAGAAGCAGAAAGTTCTTTAGCAATGGTCCCTGGCAGGAAAGGGTGGAGTACATTTGGGGGTGCTGGGATATTACGGTCAGGGTACATTGCAAGTGATGGTGACACCAGTGAAACAGTGCATATCAACGCCAGAATATACTCTGCCCTCTAACAACCTCAAGGCCTTACCATACTCAGCCTCTCCCTGTAATAAATATTCTCTGCTCCCAAATCTACCTGGTTATTGTCTAGCACCACCACGTCCCTGAAGCTTTTCATGATTCCTTCTCATGCTTTTCTCCTTCCCTTTTCATTATGGCAGTCCTTTGGTCTAAGTCCTTTATGGTATTATGCTACTGCAAAGTACAAAGTACTTGATTATAAGCTTCCTAAGTGTGGCCAATTTAGCTTACCCATTTTACAATTTCTGAAGAACCCAGGTAAACGCAAAGAGATGGTGAGCTGTACTTAAATTGTGCCCCATCTGCAATCCATTCTGCTGTAGTGGGACAGCAGGCAGTTCCTTCTACTGTCACTTCTGGCAATGAGAATAGTGAGGCTGAGAATGATGGTATATACAGGCATACTAAGTCAGGCAAGAATGCAGACTCCCAACACATGCAGCTACCCTACAGGAATTTTCACCTGTAGTCACCATGACTAAAGTGATGGCTGCCAGAGTTAAGGCTCATCAAGAATAAGTTTAATCTATTGAATCTGTTTGGCTAACATTAAGTCAATTATTTTTTTCAGTAGTGACACTGTCCACTTTCCAAGTTCCTGTTTTATTTCAGCTTCCTGAGACCTTTCATAGCAGTTAGCATCCCTTCTTTCCTTCTTCTTAGGTAGTTTCTTAATTTCTTATGCAGGTTCTTTTTCATCTGTCCTCCTCTCATACATTAAAATTTCCCAGGTTTCCTTCTTCAACAATCTTTTCTCAGATGTTCATCCTCCCCTATTATTAGGGAATTGTAAATCAAAACAACAATGAAATATCATCTCACACCTGTGAAAATGACTATCATCCAAAAGACAAGAAATGCAAGTGTAGGCAAAGATGTAGAGAGAAGGAACACTTGCACATTGTTGGTGGGAATGCAAATTGGTGCACCCATTGCGGACAGTGGTATTAAAAATAGAAAATTCATAAATCCAATTATCCAAATTTTGGGTATTTATCCCAATATACAAAACACTAATTTATACAATATTTATAAAAATATACACCCCCATGTACTTTGCAGTGCTGTTTACAATAACCACAAGCTAGAAACAACCTGTGTTCACTGACAGATGAGTGGGTAAAAAAGATGTGGTATATTACACTGCATGTAAAATGAAATATTATTCATACACATATAAAAAATGAAACCCTGCCATTTGCAAAAACATGAATGGTCCTAGAGGGTATTTTGCTTCGTGAGATAAGGCAGAAGGAGAAAGACAGATATTGTATAATTTCATTCCTATGTAGTGCATAAAGAAACAGATGAATGAAGTAAATAAAACAAAAATAAACTCTTAGACTATAAGACCAAAGTAGTGGTACCAGAAGGGAAGGGGTGAGAGGGAAGACAAACCCAGTACAAGGGGTCAACTGCATGGTGAACTTGATGGAGTGTATACAGATGTGGATTTGTAATCATGCACACCTGAAACCTCCATAATGTCATATGCAATGTTACTTCTAGTTTAAAATAAAACCTTTCTACTCATTTATTATACATAAATTTCTCTTGTCACTGCAAAATCTAAATACAGCTCTAGTCCAGACTCTCAGGTCCTCATATCCTTATGTGGAGCTTCTCTAGAACGTCTTCATCTGAGATTCCACAGACACATAAGTGCCAACATGGTCACAGCTGAACTGACTTCATTCTTCCCCAAAGCTCTTCCTTCTTCTATATTTCTGATTTTTTACCTTTATCCAGAGAGACTTTATGTCTTCTTTTCCTCTTGCTTCCTCACTTCCTCACACCCACTAACTCCTCTTACTATTCATCTTTCAAATCTGTCCCTTCTTTTCATCCCCACCACTATGTTCTTTGTTTATTAAAAGCACAAACCTTCTCCTTCAACTACTGAAAGAAACTCTAACTGAACTTCTGGCCTCTGGCTTCTTCCCTCTCTCCAGCCCACTCTGAAAAACACCAATCGGATTAGGTCTCATCCCTGCTTCCAGTCAGTACCAGCTTGGCTCCATACTGGTCTACAGCAAAGTTCCAAGTTCTCTACTTGATAAGCAACCTTTCCTGAATTATTGCCTCTCAGGTGCCCTAAACTCATCTTCCACTGCAACTCCATACATACCACACCACATGCAGACATACCATTCATTAAGAAAATGACTTAGAGGGGCGCCCTGGTGGAGCAGTAATTAGGTCAATTGTCTAGGAAGGAGCAAGTCACATACCTGTGGGGTTTGAGGGCCAGGCCCACAGGAAGCAATCAGTGTGAACAAGTACATAAAAAAAAATAGATGCTTCTTCCTGCCTACCTGTCTACTCACCTTCATTCCTGCCTGCACCTTTCCTTTATAAAAAAAAAAAAAAAAAAAAAAAGTATGGTGCACCTTTGTGGCTCAGATGACTCAGACAGCTAAGGTGCAGACCATGTAAAGCCCAAGGACCCAAGTTTGTGATGGGGGTGAGGAAACAAAAACAAAAAAAAAGGAAACATTCATAGTTTTTCTAAAGGGGGATCTTCCCTTGTCATGCATGCTTTTTTCTAACTAATTGAAATTAACACCACCATCACAGCCTTTGCCGATCACATAATCTCTACTTAGTCAAGAGAAAAGGACATGTGAAAACCTACCTTTTCTTCCAACTAGGATACAAATTCCATCTCTGCCAACTGTTTTATTTTTGGTAGGTTCTGGTATATGCGCTGGTCTCCCAGGTCTCTGAGTTGCTCAGGGAGACAGAATCACTTATCCTCTCTGTATCCCTAAAGCTTAGCAAAGTACTTGACACTGAATACATACTTGCTGAATGGAAGAAACAAGAAAAGAAACTGTCTGTATACTTAGTGACCGGGTTAGTGATTTGATTTCAACTTCAGTGGAGTATAAAGAAATACCTGGCATTTGAACAAAGTCCCTTGGACCGACTTATTAAACCTCCATGTCCATCTAGCTCCAGAATCTCCCTGACCTTTTTGAAAAAAGAATATTAAAATCAAGTGCTGGAGGTCTGCCCTGGTGGAACAGTAGTTAGCCTAATTGCCTCTAAAGGAGTAAGTCACATACCCTTGGGTTCAAGTCCTGAACAAGGGGGAAGCAGTCAGTGTGAACAATCAAATAAAATAAATTAAATAAAGATGTTTCTTCCTCCTCCCTGGACAAGAAAGAAAAAGAAAGAAAGAAAGAAAGAGAGAGAAAGAAAAAAGAGAGAGAGAGAGAGAAAGAAAGAAAGAAAGAAAGAATGAAAGAATGAAAGAAAGAAAGAAAGAAAGAAAGAAAGAAAGAAAGAAAGAAAGAAAGAAAGAAAGAAAGAAAGAAAGAAAGAAAGAAAGAAAGAAAGAAAGAAAGAAAGAAAGATAGAAAGCAAGCAAGCAAGCAAGCAAGCTGGATTCAACAAAGGGGAAAAAAAAAAAACAAACTCTGGGTTTAAGCCTTAGCAAAGTTCACGCTGCTGCAATTGGGAAGGAAAATGTTAGAGGCAATAGAAGACAATTCTTTAATGTCTCTTGCATTTCTAGCATTTTTACATGTCCTGAGAAGAAGCTTTGATGGCTTTTGTTCTGGAAGGATGGATGTTTACTATACAATGTTTAGAGAGTGTCTTCTGTCAGGGCTAAGGGCAGAGTTGTTTCCTGAGCAGGAAACGAAGATGATAACTCTCTCTAAGGGTAAATGTTGAGCCAGTTTGCTAGCTGCCCTCTTAGAACTTGGAGATTTTTTTTAAGGCCTGGGTTCCTCAGTTGAGACACAAGCACACTGGTTGCACAGTATCCATCTGGGTCACTCCCCATGGCTCCCATGGAACTTGGGGGTGCGAGGTGGGAAGGTCAGGACTAGGGAAGTCAATGTAAAGATAATCTCATGCTGACCGCTCTGGTCTGACTAACAAAATCCTTTGTCTTTGAGCCAAGAGTTTTGTGCCTTTTGTCGGCAGCTATGAGCTATGAAAGACTAACTTGTTATCTTGCAAGTAGAATAAAACTTCAGACACTTCACAGTACTTAATAAGAAGAAGGGAGCTAAAGGCAGTTTTTTAAAGTGCTCAATAAGTGTTTATAAAACTGAAAAACATCAGGAAGATAAGACCTTGAACATAGTGGAGCAGTTCAGAGCACAGACTCTAAAGTCGAACAGCCTGGCTTTGAATTCTTGCTTTCACACTAACTACTGTATTACTCACCCCTGAGCTTCCTACTCTTAAATGCAGTTTCACCAGCAAAGCTTAACTTCCCTGAATCTCAATGTCCTCACCATAAACTGTATATACTAATATTTTCTGATAGGGCTGTTGTGAGGATTCAATGAGTTAAAATATGTGAAGTATTTAAATTGTTCTTGGCATATAATAAATGGCTATTTAAGTATAATATTCTGAAGCTTGAACTTTATTTCATGGATAATCAAAGTTGTAAGAAAGGAAATTATGTTAGATCTTTGCTTTACAAACCAACCTGATGAAAATTAAACAGCATGTATAAGAGGAATAAAGACAATGAAAGAATGTGAAAGAGAAAACCAACAAAGATAACTATAATAGTGTAGGAGTAAAAAGAGCTTGACTAGACTTGAGAATAAGAACTAATTCAAGAACTATTTCAATGCTAGTGTTTATAGGATTTGACAATTGATAGGAATATAAATATTATAGTTATCCAGTTGTCTTATAGCAAAGCCTTTCACAATCATTTTACCTCAAGCTACTAATGTAACTAATATAACATTAATATAGCTAATATAACTGGAAGGTAAATTGGCAAAAAGTGACAAAGATAAGATTTCAACTATGAGGAAAGGAGAAGAGTCACAAAGTACTATGAAGAAACAAATAAAAGAGGAAAACAAAGATGACCAGGGATGATCTAATGACACTTCGAATCGGAAACCTACAGAGATGACAAATAAATAGTTGAACATACAAGACTGTAATTCCGAAGAGGGTGGGATTCCATGTACAGATCTGGATCTTGAAGGAATAGAGTATATGATAAGATGGCAGCCAGTGAAAAGATAAACCAGATAAAGTATAATAAATGAGAAGAATGATGAGAGACAGTGGAAGAAGGCAGGGGCCAGTGGAAAACAACAGGTGACACATATGAAGTGTCCAAAGAATTGCAAGTGAGGTGAGACAGCAATAGCCAGTACTAGCCTGGGCTACAGAAAGATGGACAAGATGAGTTCTAAAGGAAGGCAGCCTCTGAGAAGGAAGTTTAGTAGAGGAGGCCAGATTGCAATGGGTTAAATAATCAATGCTAAGAAAGGAAGCAAAAGGCTGTGCCTGATAAACTGGAACTGAAGGAGGGAAGAAGGAAGGTCAAGACAGATCCACAGAGAGACAGAGACACAGAGGTAGAGAGACTGGATTCTGGAGAAGAGAAAAAACAGTGGAAAGGAAAGACTTGGTATGGAAATAACGGAAAGAGATGATCCATAGAGAAAAAAAGTAAAGGCGGGATCTGGAATATACAGGGAAGGGATTACCTTGAAAAAAAGAGTAGGAAACATACACACATGAGACACAGGAAAAAGGAAAGAAGTAGAGATGTGGAAAAACAAAATACTGATGTCAAGGACAGGGACATTGAGAAAGCTCACACTATATAATGCCAATTTTCTCAATAAATTGTGAATTGAGGTGACGCTAAAACCTCAGGGCACAGATGAGGTTTAGGTCTACTTGGGTACAGGAGAAAGAATTAACTAATGTCGACAAGTAAAGCAGAGTCACCTTAAATAAGTAAACCAGGGAGGCTGGTAATTTGAGAGACACAGAAAGAAATGTCAAGGAAGAGACTGGTGATTGGGAAGAGGATTCTGGAGTTAGAATGGGTCCAAAGCTCATCCCACTACTTCTTCACTATGAAAACTTCAGGCAAGTTACTTAACCTCCCTAGTCTTTAGTATGCTCTTCTGGAAACAAATATGATAGCATTATCTACCTCATATGATTACATTGGAATTAAAGATATAATACATACAAGCCACTGGAAATAAACCCTTGCATGTAAAAAACACACAAAGCCTTCTCTAATTCACTTTATGCTCACTTAATGTGGCTAATCTCAAAGAGAGAAAAATATTTTTTCTTACTAATTTAGGCTGGTGTCAATGAAAAACTCCAGACCATACTTAAATTATTTAAATATTTGTAAATTTAGGTGCATCCTGTTAGAGCAGCTGTGGGATCAATCACCCCTCCACAGGATGAAGCCACATATCCCTGGGTTTGAGTCTCAGGCCTGGGGGGAAGCAACCAGTGTGAACAATTAAACAAAGATAAAATAAATTAAAATTTATTTATAAATTTAAAAGTGGATTTGTTATTAAACCCAGACATTTATTTTTTTTCTTTTTGAAAGGTACAGGCAAAAATAAAGGAGTTTAGGCAGGTAGGAAGAGAGAAGAGGAAGGAGCCTCTTTATTTTATTTTATTTAGTTGTTCATACTGGTTGCTTCTCCAGAGGTCCAGGACTTGAGCCCAGGTGTATATGGCCTGCTCATTTGGAGGTAACTGATTGACTTAACCACTGCTTTACCAGGGTGCACCACACAATTCTAATGGATTTGACTTCAGGATTTATCAAAAGAAAAGCAAGCCACAAAACAAAAACAAAAGAAAACAAACTATTACAACGCGATGTGTGGTACAGCAAGTGCCTTTGTCAATTCCCATTCACTATTCCAGATTATTATTATAACTTCTTGCTTTACCCTACTTCTAAATTCACTGATACTTCAAAAAATATCAATCTTTGCCACTCTGGCCAAATATTTCTAAATCAGCTACAAAAGACTGCAGTGAAACAGTTCTGAACACGGATGCTGGGGGTGGGAGTAGAATGGTTAAACAATGTCATATCAGGCATGTTTGGGTTGCATGTCAATTTGCCTGTATCACAGACCTACCTGCATTAGAAAACGGAAAAGAGATGGCATAAACAGTTCAGAAGACTGTTGAGTCACAAAGTAGCCATACCTTCTAAAATGTCCTCCCCATAAACCTTTGTGGTTCAAGTGGCCGAGATATATAAGGTGCAGACTATGCAAAGCCCAAGAACTCAATTAATCAACAAAAATTCCTCCAAGTATCAGAGAAATCTAAGTATCTCAAGTCTCAGAAGCCTCATCTACTGGGTCTGCCTTTAAATACTTCTGCCGACATATCTGCAAAGCTTCCCTGTTTACATCATGGTGTATATAATAATTATGCAAGTCTTTACAGGAGAATATTACAATGGACAAATTTTAATAGAATGTGTTACTGCCAGTCATTTTCCTTTGATATCTCAAAGATCTGAAGTAGAGTTTAGTTCCTTCTACTTAATCCTTTAGAAAACATTTGCAGAGTTCCATTAGCATAAGCAAACTCTTCAATATCCCTTTATCCAAATGCCCTCACCAGTTATAACTCTCTGATTCATAATGCACTTGCCAACGAATAGCTTCCCTCATTCGCAACTCCCAGTTTAAGAGTGGCCCCTTATTTTAATACTTAAATGCCTACAGCTATGAGAAAGCAGTAGAATTTCTTATGAAGAGTCTCAAGAGAAGGCAGATCTTCCTTTCCAAGAATGATCAGATCCATTACAGGACAACTAGCACCCCAACCCCTCCATGCCCAGCACCAGATGGCACAGAGCCCAAAGCTCTTACAACTGAAAAACAAAAAAACACTAAAGAAAACGCACCAGCCCCACAGTCATCGAAGACTTCAGGCAATGATTACAAGGAATTCTGAAATGGAACTAAGAACTCTGGCTCTGAAATCAAACTATCTGGATACAGATCTTGTGAGTATGAACTTAACCTTACTATGCCTCTCCCTTCATCACATAATGGAAATGACAATGGTCCCTACCTCATAGGGCTCTTGCCAGGAAAAAAATACCTAGAAATATGCCTTCAAATGGATGAAATACTACCTGTGATTTTCTATGTTTACTTACACAGCAAGTACTTAGGCACTGACTTTAGGGATCTGCCTAATCTTAGCTATGCAAATTTTCCTAAATACAGTAAGACAAGGCTATCAGACAGATATATAATCATTTGAATAGGACTATGCAACAGGCCATACATCTTTTGCTTCATTAATAACACTTCCTTTGAAATGAGTTTTTCTGGGGAGAAATATACCATAGATACAATGATTAAAGTTAAATTGACCATTATTGACCTGCACAGTGATTTCTCTTTTTGAAGAGCCTCCAAAATTTGCTCATATCCAAAATCAGCTACATAAAATGTTTACCTGTTAATGACTTATCAGTGCCAGTCAGTAAGAAATGGATTCTCATTAGTGGTCTCATGGATAATGGACTTCAGAGGTCAATAAAAAAACCTCAAGAAGAATTCTCTATAATTTAATCATGGAAACCAAGTGCTATACATGGCTGTATTCTGTATGACTACAACAATTGCAAAGACATCTGCACAACACAGCACTAAATCTCAACATGGTTCCTGCTGCAGAAACCATTAACTCTAACACTAGAGAGGTCTACATATAGATTTGATCGAATTTTCTCCATCCAGATTTCACAAAGTACTAGGAGTTATCAGAATGATCTTAGTAACTCCCTGGAAAGAGAATCTACTAAATACCCAAAGATTTAACCTCTGATCTCACCTCACCTGATACATAGATGAGCTGCAGTAGCAGCATCCTTGAAAAAAATGCAATGTCATTTGTCTAGCCTTTGTAACAAAAGTGTCAATACTGAAACATAGGATGGAACAGTTAAGCAATGTGAAAAATTAGGTGGTACTTTTGTGACTTCTCAGTGTGCCCCCCCACCCCCAAAGAGATTTTTCAGTCTCATGGGCATAGGTGACTCTGTGACCAATTAATAAGTTAACACAGGTCCCACTTTAACAATGGCTAGCTTGCTAAAAGGCCTTTTCTAAGAAGTGCATATTTATGCATGTATAAGCTATTTAAAGTGAGATGTGCTTTTTGAGATCAACTGAAGAGTGAAAGTCTAAATAGACCTTCTCTTCAAAATAAACGAAGCACATATTATCAATACAAGAAAAGTCACCTACCCAGAAACTCCTTATATTTCTGCCAAAGAAATTTACCAACTATGTAGCAAGTAGTTGCTCTATAATGCTACCCACCATCCTAGCCATGCCTCAAGATTTATAGTTAGTGAGATTTGAAGTAACCAGATAGCAAGGTGAATCTCACAGGTGAAGGATGAAACACAGAAATGTAAAGAGAATTCCAGAACAGTATTTTTCTTACAAGAAAATGTATAGTCCCAGAAGGTAAGATGGCTTTGTGTACTTATAAAAACTATTTTTCTGTTATGAAATATTCACATTTCAGAAAAATCAGAGATGAATCTAAGTAGTAAAGATGGTCAAATGTTAAAAAAAAAAAAATTCTAATGTGCGTTCCTAAGTGCACAAAAGCAGAGAGGAAAAGCAGAATTTGATCTGGCTTCTCTCTCCATAGGTTTAACGATGGTCTGGCTCCACTACAGATTTCAGTGAAACTTCTCCAGTCAACGGGACCGGGAATTTGTAGATTTATCCTTCCCGGGAAAATCTCACTACGTTTGACACTGTGGCCAAAAAATTAATATCTTCTGGCCTTCATTGCTTCTACTCGGAAATAAAAGCAGGCCCCATCCTCAGAGCAGGCGTTTCTGTCATCTTCCTACACTTCAAGTGCCCCTTAAGGAAGCTCCATCTAAGTGGCAGCGCATTCAGTCCTCACAGACTTGTCTCCCCAGCTCTCCCCACTTCGGTTTGCTTCTCATCAAACCTGTGGAATAATCCACTGTTTCGAACTCGGATATACTTCTCAAGGAAAAAATGTACACGGACTCATGGATCTCTAGAA
>RJWH01001643.1:252452-337559 GCA_004363575.1 Solenodon paradoxus
TACTAGTCATTTACCAATTACTCTGTGAAACCGAGGTGGGGGGAGGGGGAGGGAAAGGTAGGGAGAGAGAGAGAGAGAGAGAGAGAGAGAGAGAGAGAGAGAGAGAGAGAGAGAGAGAGAGAGAGAGAGAGAGAGAGAGAGAGAGAGAGAGAGAGAGAGAGGTGGGGAGCGACTCTACATGCAAGTATATACCAAAAAATCTGAGGGGGAATTCTAAGAAAGTCTCCGTTGAAAAGCAAGAAAAGCACAGTCCCTGATCCCGGTTTCTGCTCCGGGGCTGGCGCTCCTCTGGCAAGTGCCGGGAGTGGGACAGCCTGCACACCCCTCCCGGTGCCAGCCCGCACTTCGCGCACTCCGTGCCTTCTCCCAGCGAATAGCTCCTGCGCAACGTCCGCAGCGGGTCAGGGTTGGGACGAAGGTGCAGGGGCGCAGGCTCTCCCCGCGAGCGTCCAAGAGCGCACAGGTGCCACTTACATGCCCAGCCGGAGCCGTAGGGCGCTGCCTGGCGGCCAGCAGGCAGCCACCCAAGTGCAGAAGCACCAAAGCCACAGTCGCGAGGTCATCTCAGCAAGGCGGACGGGCTTCAGTCGCCGCCGACAGCAATCTGAGCGCAGCTCTAGCTCCGCAAGTCCAAGCACCACGCAGAAGTTGGGCTCGCTGGGCAGAAGTTGCAGCGCGGAGCTCGCGGGCGGACGAGGTGGATCTTTCTATAGAGGGCGCGGCAGCAGCTCGGCCTCCCCGGGCGACATCGGCTGCTGGCAGCGGTCAGGGGAAGCCCCAGAGGCGCCGCGGCCGCGGAGATGCGCGTCCCTGCTCCGCCGGGAGCCACTGGAAGCCAGTGAGCCGCGCCGCCCCGCAGCCCCCGCAGCCTGGGCTCCATGGAAACGCGCTCGCCGCCCCCCCGCCCCGGCCCTCCGGAGCGCTTAAAGAGACAGTCCCGCTGCAGCCCCGGGCTGCGCGCGCTGCGGGTGCCCCTACCCCTGCGCCCTCCTCTCCCACGCCAATCCTACAGCGGCGGGCGGGAGGAGGCGCGGCCGCGGCTGAAAACTGGAGGCCCGGGAGGCCCCCGAGACCTAGCATAGGGGCTTCACTCTATACACCCGCCTAACTCTGCTCCCCACCTCTTCCAGCAAGCCCAACCCAACGCACACACCCAAGCCCCGCCAAACAGGCGACCCGCACTGGCTTCCTCCTTCAGACACCAACCTGCTCAGAATCAAACCAGCTGTGCATCTGCCACAAGCAGAGACCAAAAGCAGGCAGACTTTTGATTCTCTCGTTCCTCTCGCTCCCACCCGGAGTCTTGGGAGTCGATCAGAACACAGGCTGGGGGGGATGTGTTTGAAGTGGGAATCAAATCTCAGTTGAGTCAAATCTTCTGCCAAATCGACAGTTGCAGGACACCTCGTCCGCTCATCCCCAAATCCTCCTTACTCGAAATGAGATAATCTCCCTTCATTTTATTTGGCCACCGACTCATCCCCTTCAGGCGCTCGTTATAAGGAGGAGCCAAGCGTTTTATAAACCTGCTGCTCCCTCCTTTCCTTCAAACCAGCTCCTCTTCCCGTAAAATCTACGGAGAAGCCGCCAGTTGCGAGCCCCTACGGCCCTTCCAGAAGGGAACAGCATCTGCTCAGAATAGAAAGCTCTGTCTTTGGTGCTGGCCCGGCTGCCGGGGACGCTTAGCCAAGCGCAGCGCGGTCGCCAGCAGCTCCGGCCGGAGGCTATGCCTCTGCCCGGCGCCAGCTGCTGTCTGGAAGACCGCAAATCTCTGGAGTCAGTTTCGAGAAAATAAAAATCTATGGTGCATCGTGTCCTCCACCAAGGACAGCCCAGGCTCCGAAGTCGTAATCCGCAGTTCAATCCTCCAGAAAATTGATCAATCTGCAATGGGACAACTTTTTTCTTTGACTCCTAAACTTATCAAAAGTGGCTCTCCAATGACTCATTCATAATCAAATACATAAAGTGTTACCACCTGATCGCCTCAGTCCTAGGAGCCCTAAAATCATCTCTCCCAAAAGGTCTTTGGAGTTCCCTTTGTCCCTTCATGGTGAGTTAACCATCTGGCTCTTCGTTTCAGTCTTCTGAACCTTTGTTCTCTCTTTGTTTCCGTTTTTTCTGCAACTAAAAAAGTAATTGAACGTTTACAAAAGAGACTGAGAGGCAAACTTTTGGGTATTTTCTGAAAAGAAAGAAAAAGATGAGGGTAAGGGAAAAACCCTAAGACTCCTGAGTTCTTTAATGTTGTGATTTTGCCCACCTTGATTTGTGGAATTGGAATTCATGACTTTTTTCTTATTTTTCACTATTTTAAATTGAAGTGAAAATGAAAGATCATAAAATACAACTAGATGATCTCTTCTGACAAATATTTTGAACAGAATTTTAGAAGTATTTGCACAGTAGAAATCATTACTGAAAACTCCTTGTCATAAAAATGAGCTTCATTTTTTCTTTTCTAAACACTAGTTGTACATGAACCAGGTCTTCCCTCATCTCAGGGACAATGGACTTGGTGGAAGCGCTGAAATCTATTGCAGAAATGCATTGCCTCTTGGCTAACTTGTAATTAGTTCTGATAATAACAACCCACCACAAGTTCCTCAGACACATAGATAATTTTTAAGTCTATTTTTAACTTAGTTGTAACTTCTCCTAAACCTCTTTGCCACCTTTGTTGACAAGTACCAAAATATTGATTGCTTCATTTTCCCTTCTCTTATTTTTCTTCTCCCTCATCTAGGGAGGTGCTAATGAGCAGTGAAACGACCAAAGACAGGCAGGGCTCTGTGGAGGAGGTAAAGAAGAAAAAGAAACTGGATAATTCATAATATTGGTAGCTCCTGAACTAAGGATACCGACTACCTATAAAAGATGAGGCTGTTTTTGTCTCTTTCTGAGTATAAGTATAGGTGACAACATCAACAGTTTAATTTCTAGTTTATCTGGTGGATGAAACCTAAGAACTCCAAGTTATTTCCATCCATTTTGATTCTAATCATTTTAATGAAAACTCATAGCAACCTTAAATATGTCAGGATAAATGAGCTTAATCCTAAAATTTTCTGTAAAATTGTTTTACCTTCTTTGGCTTCTGGACTGGCTTTAACTCTGTAGGGCTCTGTCTTCAACTACTCATCCCCTCCTGGGATGTAAAATGTTTCTAATAATTTTCTTTCTTTATATTACAGAGAGTCTTGCATAAATAATAGACTGTTTTTATTAAATGACTAAATTTTATGTAAACCACTGCTGAAAATACAAAAATGTCTGTAAAGTATCTGATTAAATGGTTGTTAAATAAAGGACAACTTAGGTCCATAAGAAGTAAACCATTAAACTGAAAATCACAAATAAGAAAAATTTCTTTTTATGTACATTAGTTTAAAGAAAATTTTTATAGATGAACATTTAAAGCACTTTGGATGTGACAATCAAAATATGATCAGTGTATATTTTATAAAGTGAGGTTATTTTCAAAGTATTCTGGCATGGATAATAATATGAACACAATGTCATGCAAGCAATTATCATTAAAGAAACATACTCTTGTGGTATAAAGATTTAAAATTTTTAGAAACTCTAATCTGAATTCAGCTTTTCTTTTTCAGTCTATTCCTACAACTTAAAACTAATTGGTTATTTGGTTTAATTGGTTGATTATGCCATATCTCCAAAACAAGGGGGCATTGTAAAACCTGTTACAGTCTTACACATTAAAAGAGCAATGCAGTTTGATGGTTTGGGGGCACTATAAACACACAAAATGAAGTGAGACACAGACAAAAATCATTCGTTCTGCATGTATTGCCCAAAATCAAAGAAAATTTAAAATTAACAAAGCCAGAAAAGAAGCCAGATATATAAAGAATCAATTTTTAAAAATGAAAGAGTAAAAAAAGTTTTGTGTGAATGACATCCCTTGATCTGACATAAATTTCATTGGGAGAAAAAAATAAAAACGTCAAGAATTGGGTTTTATGTTTTGAATGCTCTTTTATACTGCCAACCTGGACAGGCTCTTAAAATGGATTTGATACAGCAGACAAATATTCTCTGTGAGAGGAGTCCAAAGGATTTGGGGAGGACCTCTAGTGGGAATGCCACATGCCACCCCATTCTCTCCAGACCAGCATCAAAGAAGTAATAAATCTAACCAGCTTCTCTCTTCTTAGGAGGAGGCGGGGTAAGCCAATTTCATGCTTTATGTATGCTGGTTGTAAAAAGGAATGCTTACCTAAAAAGAAATAGATTCCCACCAGATGTTTTCAAAATCTTCAGCTGCTGCTTGAAGCTTTGCAGTCATTGCATACTTTATCTTCTCATCTATCTTCTTCTAATTGAGAAATTGTTGATCCATGCAATTCGACAGGCAGTCTGCTGCAAAAACCTTCCTGCCAAAGATTTTCAGCCCTGCTCCCCTTCTGCACACAAAAACTTCCAACGTCTGCATGGGGACAGGAAAAGAGAGCAGGCCACTTCATTCGGCAGGTGTTGTGGGTTGAAAGAGGAGGAGGTCAGAAAGCAATTCTTCAAAGGATGGCTTCTGTCACCTGAAAGTATAATAAATTGTCATTATAGAAATGACTACAAGCACTAATGAGGCATGTGCATTGAAATCTTGATGTCTGGCAAAATAGAATAAAATTCAAAATCCAACTGAGATTGTCACACCAAGATGTGAATACTTATTCTTGCTTTTGTCACTAAAATTTGTCCATATAAACCCACAGCTTTCTCTCTCTTTTTAAGGAAATGGTAAATTCAGCATAACACTGGTGATTTATATATGTTTTCTCAGTACTTTGCTACTCACTGGTCAAAAAGATGAGCAATCAGATGTGAGTTATGAGAGAATTACCAGTTGAAGAATTATGTGTACCTGTTAGAACATAATTAGAAGATTAACCCAGATAATTCAATTGTATGTACTTTTTTTGAAACTATACCTTGCACTGATGATTCGTGTGTGTGTATGTGTGTGTGTTAAAAACCATGAGACATTAACTTACTATCTTAATCATTTAAGTATAAGGTGTTAAGTATATTCAAATTGTTATGTAAGAGATATATAGAATTCTCTCATTTTGCAAAACTGAAACTCTATTATCACTAGATATTAATTCCTACTCTCCTTCTCTGCCTAAACTGTGACAAAAACCTTCTTTCTGTTTCTACAATCTGAACTATTTTAGATATTTTATGAGCAGAATCATACAGTATTTGCTCTTTTGTGATGGGTACATTTTGCTTAGCATAATGTCCTAAAGATCCATCCCCTTTGTAGCATATGGCAGAATTTTTTTAATTGCATAATATTTCATTGTATGTAAACACCACATTTTCTCTACTCATTCATCTGTTGATGGATGGACATTTGGGTTATATTCTATCTCTTGTCTATTATGACTAATGCTTCAGTGAACATGACTGTGCAACCTGTGGAATGGAACCTACAAGATCCTTCTTTGCACTCTTTTGCATATTTACACAGAAGTTGGACTGTTGAATCACAGGATAACTCTATTTTTGATTTTCAGCAGAAAACTCCATACTGTTTTCCATAAAGCCCACACCATTTTATACTCCCATCAACAGTGTATAAAGATTCCCTCTCCTCATATTTGTTCCAATACTTGTTATTTTGATTTCAATTGCATTTCTCTTATGATCAATGATGTTGAACATCTCTTCACAGTTTTGGCCATTTTTATTCCATCTTTAGAGAATTACATGTTAAATCATTTGCCCATTTTTGATTGAGTTGTTTTTGGTTGCTGAGTTTTAGAAGTTTTTTATATAACTTGGATATTATCGCTGTATATGATATATGACTTGCTAATATTTTCTCCCATAGACTTCCTTCACTGTGTCATTTGGCTCCTTTGATACACAGACACTCTTAAATTTCATGTAGTCTTGCTTGTCTGTTTTTATTTTTGTTGCCTATGCTTTTGGTGTCATTGAAGAAATTGTTGCCAAATCTAACTCTTTTTCTCTATGCTTCTTTTTCTAAAATTTTTATGGGTTTTAGGTATTATATTTAGGTCTTTCATCTGTCTTAAGTAAATTTTTATATTTGGTATAAGGGTCTAATTTCAGTCTTCTGAATGCGAAAACTAGTTTTCCAACACTATGTACTGAAGAGATTGTCCTTTCTTCATTGTGCGGTCATGGCACTCTTTTCTAAATCACTTTACCACATGTGCAGAGGTATATTTCTGGGTTCTTGGTTTGGGGTTTTGGATTCTGTTTAATTGATCTATGTATCTGTCCTTTTATCAGTACATATTATTTTTACTTTTCAGTATGTTTTGAAATGCAAGGCCCCTAACTTTGTTCATTCTGAAGATTGTTTTAGCCATTTGGAGTGCCTTAAAGCTAATTCTTGTACAGAAAAAAGATTTATTATTATTATTTATGTGAGGCCCGCTTTTTCTGACAATTTTTTCTGTCACAGAGGAAAAAGTGAACACCAAAGTCCTTTCCCTGGTGATTTAAATCTGCTTATATTTTCCTGTTTCTGAATGCCTTGAGTAACTGATCAAATCCAAATAGTAACTATCAATATCTCTACAACTAACAGTGCTAAAATATTTGAGTAGCACATAAGGAGCAACATAGCCTAATAGGTGCCTATTAGTGGATTCAGTTTTTTAGGCCATAGTTGGAATAACTTACTGATAATTATCTTACCTTTTATAAAATAAACATATCCAGAAAACATTAAAAAAATTCTTGATACTATTCCATTCATTTTCCAACCCAATATGGATAATCAGAGGCAAATATCAGTGTGGATAAGCGAATAAAATAGTGGATTATAAACCTCAATGCAGGTAAATAAAACTAATAGCCACCTAAGGAAAAATTATCAAACCCATTAGGGATGCAGGCATAGACATATCAACCCATGTTGACAACAGAAAGTCTCATCAGCCATTCTCTAGAAGGTTAAACCCAAATTGTGACTAAAGCCCAAATTGCCAACCCAAAGCTAGTTACTTTAAAGTTTCTTATCCTACATTTATATATAAACATAACACTCATTTTTATCTAAAATATTTTCTGTAGTCTTTTTTTTTTTTTCTGTGTTTTATATAGCATATGAGACAGGCAACTTTAATTTACTACATAACTGTGAAAGAAGTAGGATAGAAAGTACAGTCAGCAAACAAGTCAAGAAAGTCAAAAGAACCCCCACTAGTTCATCCTGCCCAGGAACAGCTATGAGTCCCCATCAGTTTCTGGCAGAAGCCCCACTAGAGACGTGAACACACCCTCTGGTGCCTGCCTGTCCTGCCTAGGAGTAGCCTCATAAATTCCCATGAGTTCCTGGGGAAAGTTCAGCTAGAGGGGTGAACAACCCCTCCAATACCAGGGCCATTAAGCCCAGGAACAGCCTCTTGGCCTGTGAGTGGCACAGAGACATGAGAAGATTTACCCCCCACAAGCCTTCCAGTACAGAAGTGACTTGGATCCCTATCACTGTTGGCCTAAGAGCTCCAGAGGCCTTGATCCGAGTGACCACATCTATCTCTGCATGAGGAGTACTGGTTATTGCTCAGCTGAGCAACTCAGCTTGCCAGTGTACAGTGAACCTGCACATGGTACCACATAGCCCATAACCGCAATCCATCTACAACAACACAAAGCTGTCATCACCTAAGAAGTAAACAAGAGAAAGAGAAAAAGAAAGCCTATGTGTCAAATACAAGAGAAGAGATAATATCAAAATCCAAATCTCCCCCAAACAAAGCATGAATGGCTCAAAGAGGGGAAGATACCAGGAGCTTGCCTGAGAAGAAATCAAATGACACTGATGAGGACAACCTAATAGCTAAATATTTCAAAGCATTTGTTATAAACATTCTGAATGACCTATAGCATGCATATTAAACTGCCCAAAAGGAAGTCCAAGACCTCAGAAAAAGAAGAGAGAGATAATAGAGACTTCACCAAGGAGACAGAGGCTATAAAATAAAAGCCCAGGCAGAGCTGCTTGATGTGAAAAATACAGTTAACACATTGAAGACAAAGCTGGAAAATTCCATAAACAAGTTCAATCTTGCCGAGGAATGAATCTCAGAAATTGAAGACAAAAACAGAAGCAACTCTCATGGAAGAGGAAGGAAAAACAAGATTGAAGAAAAATGAAGAAGCTCTGAGATAAATACTGATATTATGAGAAGAAGAAAGAGAAGGATAATAATTTTTCCTCAAGGAGAGGAGAGGGAGGGGGAACAGAAAATTATTTAGAGAAGCAATAGCAGAAAAATTTCCACATCTGCCACAACAACAACAAAAAATTCATAGAAGTTTAATAAGCTGATGAAACACTCAAGTACCTAAATGTAAAAACCCAAACCAAGACATCATAGTAAAACCAGCAAAAGCTATTGATAAATCTACTATGGACTGCGAAAAAAAAAGAGAAACATAGGCTGCATAGTTACATCCATCATACTATCATCAGACTTCTTAGCAGAAACCTTACAGGCCAAGAGAGAGTGGAACAACATATTCAAAATACCAAAAGATAAACATTACCAGTCAAGAATATTCTAGTCTGCAAAATTATTATTCAGGTACATCCTGGTGGAGTAGTGGTTCAGTCAGCTGCCTCCAGCCTAAGTGCAGTTCACAAACATCCCAAGGACCCAGTTGGTGTACCATGGGGAGAATAAATAGGATGTACAACTAAGTAAATATAAATAAAATATTTCTTCCTCCTCTCACTTTTTGCTGACTTGTCTGCTCTCCTTCATTCCTGCCTATACCTTGTCTTAAAAAAATTCCATTGTGTTATGATTAAGAAATTAAGCCCTTCAACAATAAAGAAGGGTAATGATTTTTTCCACCATCAAACCTGCCTTCCAGGAATTGTTTAAAGGAGCACTGCAAGGAAAATAAATACTAAAAACCACCAAAAGAATTTTGACAAAGAGTAAAATAGAATCAGAAGCAAAATCAGGACCATCAAGAGAGAATAAAAACACACTTAAGAGGAAAAGAAAAACATGGAATGTATTACATTAGCTCTGAAATGACTATAGTATATGACTTTAAGCTAAAGATGAACCAAAAGGTAGCTCTAAAACCTAATCTTATAGAGATAGATAGAAAGATTAAGAAACAGAGATAATTAATATTGAAAACCATTAAAAGGCAAAGGTAAACAGAAACAAATGGGAAAAGAAAGAAAAGCAAAAGTAAACTAGCAGATAAAAAGGATTAACTGATAGCAGCAAATTCCTAATCACTGGACTGAATTTATCAATCAAAATAAATGGATAAATGGATCCCCCAAAAAGACTTATTAATATTACACCTACAAGAAACCCACATCAGATCCACAGGCAAACAGATTGAATGTGATGGACTACAGAAAAATATATCAAAGCAATGGGGATGAAAGGAAATCAGAAACTACTGTACTAATATCAAACAAGATAGACTTGCATCTAAAAGGGTAACACAAGGCAGATAAAGATACTACATTTTGATCAAAGGGTTAATCCATCAAGAAGATATAACTCATGTATCTATATGTATATATCTATCCATATCTATATCTCTCTCTATATATATCCAATGCTGGACCACCTAAATATATAAAACAAATACTAACATACCTAGAGGGAGACATTGAGAGCAACACTATAATAGTAGAGGACTCCAACATCCCTCTTATAACAATAGATAGATCAACCAGGTAGAAAATCATTCAAGACATAAAGACTCTAAATGAAATGATAGAACATATAAACCTAACAGACATATACAGAGCTTTATCCCAATAAAAAAGATTATACATTCTTTTGAAGCGCATATGGAACATTCTTAAGGATAAACCATGACATGCGACATATGACAAGTTTTAATACATTTAGTAAGATTGAAATTATAATAGCTTCTTCTCGGAAGACATGGGAATGAAAGTGCAAAAATAAGCAGAAGGAAGGATATAATAAGAATGAAGACAGAAATATATAAAATTGAAAATAAGAAGACCATTGAAAACATCAACAAAACTAAAAGCTGATTCTTTGGAAAAAAAAATTGATAGAACTTTAACCATACTCATGAAGTAAAAAAAGAAAGAAAAAAATAGAAAATTCATAACAAGAATCAGAAATGAAAGAGAGACAACCACTAAAAGCAATCAAGAAATATAACATATCCTAAGAGATTACTATGCACACCTCCATGCCAAGAAATTCACCAGTCTTAAAGAAATGGACAAATTTCCAAAATCCTATATAACCTTCCAATACTGACCCAGGAAGACATAAATAACTTGAACAGATCAACCACAAACACAGAAATCAAAGCAGCAACAAAAGACTCAAAAAGTAAGACTCCAGGATGGTTTCAGTTGTGATTCTACCAAACATTCAAAGCAAATAATATCTAGTTTCCTTAAATTCTACCACAAAATGGAAGAGGAAGGAAAACTCAAATACATTCAGCAAGGCTAACATTACACTAATTCAAAAACCAGGCAAGGACAGTGCCAAAACAGAAAATTACAAACTGATATCACAGATCATTATAGATGCAAAAATCCTCAACACGATTTTGACAAACCTAAATCAGTAACACATTAAAAAAATTATTCATCATGAGCAAGTGGGATTCATGCTGGAGATATAAAAATAGTTCAACATATGCAAATCAAAAAATGTTAACAAAGGGAAAAATAAAAATCATGTGATCATATCAATAGGTGCAGAGAAAACATTTGACAAGATTCAACACACATTCATGATAAAAACTCTTGCTAAATGGGAATTGCAGGCACATATTTTAATATAATGAAAAAACCATGTATGACAAACCCATAGCTAACATTATCTTCAGTGAAAACTGAAAACTTCTTTTCTTAATACCTGGAACAAGAAAAAGATGTTACTCTTAACTACTTCTATTCAGCACTATTCTTAAGTCCTAGTCAGAGCAATAAGGCAAAAAAAGGACATCAAAGGAATCCAAATTGGAAATTGAGAAATAAAACACTCATTATTTTCATATGACATGATATTATAGTGAGAAAACTCAAAAGACTCTACCAAAATAACTGTTAGAATCACAGCAAAGTGGCAGGAATAAGACCAATACACAAAAATCAACAGCATTTTTATACGCAAACAACCTGGATGAAACTGAAGGTGATTACGCTAACCAAAGTCAACCATAAAGAAAAAGAGAAATACAGCATGGTTTCACTCATATGTGGAAAATAAGAAACAGAGCAATTAAATGGTCAAATGTCATCAAAAATTCAGAATATAAGATAATGGCTCCGGGTAGTTGTGGCAGGGGGAGTGAATAAGAGAAGGAAGTTGTTAATAAGGTGGTGGTAAAGGGTGCTGGTGCTCTCGTGGTGGATGTGGTGTAAGACGCATACAGATAAGTTGTGAATTCAATAGCCTAAGAAACATATAGCAATGTGAAATAAAAACAATTTAACTAAAGAATAAACTTGATGATACAGTACAAGTCATTCATTTTATTAAATATAATACCTTAAGTATAAATATTTTAATATTCCATGTGATGAAATAGGAAGTATATGTAAACTATTTCTGCTGCATTTCAAAGTGCGCTAGTTGTGCTGAGGAACAGCCTAGTGCAAACAAACCTTATGCTATCCTAAAGAAGTCAGACACAGAGATTATACATTAGTTAATTTTTTTTAAAAGGAAAGGAGGTACGGACAGGAATGAAGGCAAACACAGGCAGTCA
Organism: Solenodon paradoxus; assembly: GCA_004363575.1. Classification (NCBI taxonomy): domain Eukaryota; kingdom Metazoa; phylum Chordata; class Mammalia; order Eulipotyphla; family Solenodontidae; genus Solenodon; species Solenodon paradoxus. The sequence continues at coordinate 264,204 of RJWH01001643.1, forward strand.
GGCAGAGAGAGAAAGGAAAAAGAAGCACTTGATGTTTACTTAGTTGTTCATCTTGGTTTCCCCACCCAACCGCTGCCCACCCCGGCCCCAGGACATTGCTAGACTACCTTCAGCCAGGAGCAATGAACCCCACCACTACTCCACAAGTTAATGTGATGTGTGGCACCCCGCACATTCATTTAGCACTCCATTTATATGAAATATATAGTCAGACAAATCCATACAGAAAAGGTAAATTAGTCATTATAGGAGCTGGGAGGGAGGGGGCTATTAGGGAATGATTCTTTATGGACTTGGTGTTTCTTTTGGGGATGACAAAAATATTCCAGGATTAGGTAAGGTGATTGTTGTCAACCATGGGGAAATAGTCAAAGGCTCTGAAATATACACTTTAAAGGTGTATTTTATAATGCAAATTATATCTTAATGTTTTAAAGTGCAGTTTACAACCATAATATTTCACACTGGTGTCTGGTGAGATGAGAATGCTATGACAGAGTGAAAGCAGACTACATTAATCAAAGTATATATTTTAGCTGACATATATTTTTCAAGGCAAAACTTTCTTAAAGAAGTAAGCATTTTATTGATTTTCCTTCTGAGGTAATCTTATCATGCTTGCTATGAGGTAATGAAAAGTTCAGAGACCAGATACTTTGAGTAAAGCTGTTATCACCTGCATGTCTGACTTCAAGTATGCACTTGCCAGTGGTCACAGGACACTATGATGAATAAAAACATTCATAATTTCTGAGATAAACCACTGTTTGTACATAGTAAATTCAATTCAATTCATCATGCCTCTATAGGTCAAGCAATGTGTTAGATAATAGAAATGAAGATTGAACAAAAAGGAAGAATAAAAGGAGGAGGATGGGAAGTGGAGAAGAACAGGTGAGAGAGAAAAAGAATATCTAGATAAATAATGAGACAGGGTAAAAAAGGAATAATACAGGTAGGTGCTACACATTTAAAGAGGTTACTCTGTTCTAGGGGAGTCAGACATGTGACTTGGAATGTGATTAGTATAACCAGAGTTGTAGGAATAAAATACAGAAAAGGGGACTGTCACTTTGGGGCTGGATATTCTTTATGCTCAGAAAAGTCTTTCAGAGGATATATATGAAGTGAATCATAAAGGATGAGTAGGAGCTCAGTAGGTATGCATTTCTGAATATGAAAGAACAGAATCATATTTAATTAAATTAAAAGATTATTTATATAATTTGTTGTTTGTCAAAGTGTGATTCCCAAGCCACAGCATCATTATTGCTTGGGACCTTGTTAGAGATAATTCTCAGATCCATTTCCTAACAACTGAATCAGACAGTCAGAGGGTGAGGCACAATGAGTTATTTTGGTATATGCTAAAGTTTTAAAAACACTGTTTTATATAAATATAGCAACTAGTGTTTTAAAAAAAAAACAGTTTTAAAGAAAAAATTTCCAGCAACATAGCAAACTGAGGACATCCTTTTATCTCTTTGCCCACCCAAAACCTAACTGAATAATGTAATTAATTGAGTAATGAAATATTTTAAATAATGAATATTTTAATTTAGTAATAAAATATTTTGTTATTATCCATGAAGACAAATGAAAGAGGAGGCAATGGTAAACTATTTCAAGAAGAGTTTGGAAGATGGAAGCCTGATGGAAGATTTCTAACCACCTTGGTAGACAGAAGTCACAAAAGTTATAAGGTAGGTACTTGCAGAAGCAATGCCTGGGAGAAGAGAAGGAAACCAGTTTCCCAAAAAGAGTGTCTCAGGAATTTTGTGCTTGAAGGATCCTGAAAGGAGGTGGTGATTTTGAATCTAATGTGAAGGATCTGTTGTTAAATAAGTAGGGTAGTTGACTCTCTAATGTGCCTTCTCCTTATGCCTCTCAAGAGAAAGGGTAATGTGTTTTCTGGAAAAACTGAACTGCAGGGATCCACCTTTACACAGTGTAAAACAGAAGTGAGGAAAAGTTGAACACAAGAACATTAGGTGAAAATATGCAGAATGAACTGAGGTTTCCTCACTGTCCTCATTTGTAGTACCTAGAAAACATATATCCAAGTACATAACTCATACCTTAAAGGAGGGAAAAGAACTTTTCTCTGGAGATTCTATTGAAAAGGCCAGTGATTGGTAATCTTTCACTGAAGACTACCATTTGATTGCTTCCACCCACAAAGTCAGTCATCCCAATCATCTTTGTAGTGCTTACCCTTAAATGCAATCAGCCAAGAATCACAGGACCTGAAAAAAGCTTCCTGTATTTAGAAACCTACCTGTAAATAACAGATAAAATGAAATTGATGAAAGAGGAAAAATTTTCCCTCCTTCCAAAATTATAATTATTATCTGCAGAAAGAGGACATGTTACATTTGCATGTATCACAAAAAGCTTTGTTATCAAAGAGGAACATCAGAAAATGAGAAATAGCTTTTTGAAGTTAATATAACTACAATGAAAATACAATGAATGAAATGTATATAAAATACAATGATAACTGTAATGAAAAAATCAATAAAAAGGTTAAAGTTAGAAATAAGTCAAATAAATCTCCAAGAATTTGTGGAAGAAAGGATATGGGGAGAGGAGAGAAAAGAGACTAGGAGAGAAAACAAGGAGGATCAGAACACAGGAAAAGAAAAAAAAACTAAAAGATGAAAAATAATTAAAGAAATAAGAAGCAAAAGATATAAATATAAAGAAAGGATATGCCCACAGAATTTGTGGACTCACATTAATATATCATGAAATATCAGAATGGCAGGGACAAAGAGAAAAATTCTAAAAAGAGCAGAGGTGGTATGCATACAAAGAACAACATTCAGAATAACACTGAGCTTCTGAGAAGAAAAAGCAAGTGATTTTTATGTGGGGGAATACCTCAGAATAGCTCAGAATTTCATACTCAGCTGAATTATTAGTTTCAATTAAGTATAAGAATTAGATACTATCAGACATTCAAAAACTCAAAAAAAAAAATCAAGCACATCTTATTTTTTAGGAAGTTACTAAAGGAAGACACCTCAGCAAGAAGAGGAAGCTAAATAAGATAGTAAAATATGGAAACCAGAAGGTAGGCACTCTAACACTTGAGAGACAAAGGGAATTTTCAGGAAGATGGCAAAGGAAGTGTTTACAGCCCAAGCTGTGAACCAGAACTAAAAGCATCCCACCTGCTGGGAATAAGCAAGGAGTACAAGGGTAAAAAGCTCTGGAAGATAAGAATGAAGGTCTTTTAATATGTTTGGAAGTTACAGGAATTATTTGTAGACATTAAAGAAGAAAGTTAACAACAAATGAACAAAAACACACAAGGAAAGTATTAACCAACAACTTCATATGAGAAAGAAAGTAAGTTTAGCTGTAAAAAATGTTATGTATAAAATAATTCAAATATTCTTGGAGATTTGTGATATCACTATTGAGGACACAAAGAAAAGGAAAATTTGGGAAGTAGGGAATGGATCCAAAACAAGAAGCCAATAAGTAGAAACAATGTGAAAAATCCTATAATCTGCAAAAACATGGATAGACCTAGAGGGAAATATGCATAGTGAAATAGGTCAGAAGGAGAAAGAGAGAAGGTGAAGGATATATACATGAATATACACACACACACACACGCACACAGAGGAGGTGAAGACTATTTATACAATAAGGGTCTTTCTGAGAATTCTAACTGAATTTTTATAAGGAATTAGTCATGCCAAGTGTGATAGAACAATATCCCAGACAGAACTAATAGCAAGTATTAAGATTTTGAGGCAAGAATAAACTTAATATGTTCTAGAAAGCAAGAGGACCAAACTACCTTTCTGTAGTCCAGATGGCTACAGAGCAGAGGCTACAAAAGATATACACCTGGGTTTGTGACCCTGGGTTACAAATAAGTACACACATACGTGCAAGTAGAAGGGGAAGGGGGAGGGGGAAGAGGAGACCAATAGGCATTTTTGTCAGCATCATATGAAACATAGAAGAGACATATCCAAATGAAAGGAAAAACATTTCAGTTTGGAAATTCCATGATTCAAAGAAAAACAAAGTTATACCAAAGCTGATTATTTTATTTCATGTATTTCTCCTGCCTCAGATTAGTCTAACCTACCTTCTTCACCACTTTAGTGCCATTAAATATTAATATCACAGGACCCTGTATTGTAGTTAAACACTCAGAAAAAAAATTATTTTACCTAAGATGGCTGCATCTTTTGCATGTTGGGAAATTAGTCTATCACCACATAAATCATGCCCCCTCTATTTGTATCTACTCTGTTCCATTTTTCATCTCTCAGTGTAATGTGAATCATCCCCATCTCCTATTTACATTTTAAATAGTAGTTATCTACAAGATTTCACATTTTCTGAAAATACAAGACTTGTGTAGAAATTATAATTAGACAGGGAAGTGTTCTATTATTAGTAAGAATTGTGATTTTTTTAGAGTTGTGGGTTAATTGCTAATAACTGTATGCAGTGTTTTCCCTCAAGATGTTTTCTATTAAAGTAATTAACTGAGCAGCTGGGAGAGCAGACATTAACCATTTGTCTTCACAGTATCCCTCACTTTGACTCTCCCAAAACCTTTGTACATGGCTTTATTTGCTGTTTGATGGCTAGTGTAAGAAGGAAACATAAAAGATACAGGATGTTCACACTTCAGAGGAGATATCTAATTTAAAACCATTTTTTTCTTATTGAAAGGATTCTTTTTTAGATATATCTTTTGACTTCTTTTTATGTGCATATTTCTCTTAATATCTTCATAAAATGAAATTTTATCATACTGATTGTATCAGAAGCCTGAGCTATGCTACATCTATTTACAAATTAATCCAGTGAAAGCTGGCTAAAATATACTTAGAAATCAGTTCAGTCAAACCTTAGAAGTCAACTTGAGTGATAGCCTTATTTTTTACATGACACCTGAATTCCCATTTGATTGTCAAATCAACTCTAGTTTTGATTTCAGTATCCGGAATCTCCCTCTGGATCTGTTGGTACTTTCTTGGATAAGTTCCAGTTTCTAGTCTGATGTGGTCCTACTTTCAAGGCTGTATGTAAAATCCCAGGTTCTCCTTCCCAATTCTTCCATTGCCTGGACTCCATCTGCCAAGTTGTCTCCTACAGCATGCCCTGGTTAGTTCAAAGTCATTTACTTTTTAAATAGAGAACATTTTACTTAATGTAAGGAAATTAAGAAATGAGATGCTCCAGATCATAAGCAGAAACCAGAGTATAAGATTAAATACAACAGCAGGTGTGCCCTGGTGGACCAGAGGTTAGGTCAATGGCCTCCCCATGAAACAGGACAGGTACCCTTGGGTTCAAGTCCTGGGCAAGTGGAGATACAACCATAGTTAATTAAATGAAATATAAGCAAAAGTACTTCTTTCACCTCTCTCTTCTTGCTTGCCTACCTGACTTCATTCTTGCCTGCACCTTTCCTTTAAAAAGAAACATCAGGGATTGACTTCCGAATGGTGATGCGCTTTTGTACCTCTCCCCACAGACACCAAAAAAAAAAAAAAAAAAAAAATCACCTATTTTCCTGAGACAAACACCAAGTAATACCTGGCACTTCAGATGGAGATGGATCGGCTGACAACTAATTGTGGGTGAGGGCCCCCAGCACGGTTCTGAGCTAAGCTGCTGCTTTGGATTTGGGATGGAGCTCGGAGTCCCTGCACATGCAGTGGAGAGGAGGTTAGGCATTTTTGGACCAGCTGCAGAGGCAGTGAGAGGCGGGCCCAGAGCAGGCTGAGATGCAGAGTCAAAGAGGGGCAACTTGGGAGGAGATAAAAGGAGAGCCAGCAAACCTGGAGCGCACACGTGGTATTGTGCTGGGCGCAGCCATAAGCCGAAATCGGTCAAATCAAACTCCTCCCCAAACCATTTCACAACAGAGCCTGGGGTCCACCCAGCGGAAATCCTGCACAACGCAAATCCGCCCACCAGAAATTCGGCCCACTGGATGCCCAGTTCCCTGGATTACAGTGAGAAGGCAGTCCAAAGCCTCATCACTACCCGCTAGTGCCACCTTGTGGGTAGAACTAAAACTTCAGCCTGATTGCCAATCCTGGGCAAGTCAAACCTGTGCAATGCCAGAGAAACTGAACCCTCAGAAATATAAACAAAATGCCGAAGAGCAAAGGCACAGAGAAATATATGTGAAATGCTGGATGCAATGAAAAACGCAGGGGAAATTCTCAATACAGAGACATATGCAAATTATCTGGAGAGGAATTTATGGTAACAGTGATTAACATGCTTGTGGGATCCAGAAATCGGTAGAGGCAGTAAATGAGAATGTCAGGAGCAAAAAGAATTAAAACAAGAAATCAAATAGGTAAGAGAGATGATGGCTAAATTAAAGAACTCACTAGAATGATTCAACAATAGGAAGGATGAAGGTTCCAATAGAATCGGTGATCTGGAAGATCAGAGAGAGGAACTCAATCAAGCAAACCAGCAAAGAGATAACAAAATTCAAAGAATCAAAGACAACATTCGAGACCTCAGGGATAATATCAAAAGGAACAACATTTGCATCATAGGGGTCCCAGAGGAAGAGAGATCAAAGGGGGAAGAAAACATATTTGAAGAAATAATAGATGAGAATTTCCCCAATTTGAAGAGTGAAGCAAGTCTCCAGACTCAGGAAGTTCAAATAGCTCTGAACAAAGGAAACCCAAACAGAAGTACACCTAGACACAAAGTCAAAAATACAAGATAAAGAAAGACTATTAAAAGCAGCCAGAGAAAAAAGTGTCACATGCATAAGATTATCATAACCATAAGATTATCAGTGGACTTCTCAAAGGAAAATCTACAGGCAAGAGGGGAATCGCATAATATATTCAAAGCGCTGACAGAAAAGGATTTTCAACCTAGGATATTATATCCAGCAAGATTACCATTCAGAATGTAAGAATGATTAAAAAAAAAAAAACCTTTTCTGACAAGCAAAAGTTAAAGGCACAAAGCTAGCTTGGCAAAAAATATTAAAGGATGCTCTATAAAGCATGAAGAAATCACACAGTAAAACAGTATGATAGCAAATATTAAAAGTTTATGGACTGAACTCACCAGTCAAATGACACAGAGTGGCCGAATGGAATAAAAAGTATAACTCTACCTTCAGCTACATTCAGGAAACCCACCTTCTTCCAAAAGATAAACAAAGGCTGAAAGTCAATGGCTGGAAGACAATCCTACAGTTGAATGGCAACCACAAAGAGCAGGAACAGCTACTACACTCATATCAGATAAAACAGACTTCTATCTAAAAAGCATAACAAGACGCAGATATGGACACTATATAATGATTACAGGATGAATCCAGCAGGAAGACATAATGCTAATTAAGTTATATGCACCAAATGAAGGAGCATCAAAATATATCAAGCAAGTATTATTAGACCTGAAGAGAGACATTGACAGCAACACAATAATAGTGGGGAACTTCAATACCCCACTTACAACAATGGACAGATCAACCAGGCAGAAAATTAACAGGGAAACAGTCACCTTAAATGACCATCTGGAGCGGATAGGTCTAATAGACATATACCAATCACGTCATCCAACGACTACTGATTTCACTTTCTTCTCAAGTGCTCGTGGAACATTCTCAAGGATAGATAATATGCTGGAACACAAGACATCTCTCAACAAATTTACAAATATTGAAGTCATATCAAGAATCTTTTCTGACCACAATGACCTAAAGCTGTAAATCAACCACACAAACAAAGCTGAAAAACTCAAAACCAATTGGAAGCTCAAAATCTACTCCTGAAGGACTTGAGTAAAAGAATAAATTAAAGAAGAACTTAAAATACACTGAGAGACAACTGAGAATGAGGACAAGAGCTACCAGAATTTATGGGATGCAGCAAAAGTGGTACTAAGGGAAAAGTTCATCGCAATCCAGGCCTATCTCAAGAAACAAGAAAAATCACAAACAGCCTAACTCTACAAGCAACTAGAGAAAGAAGAACAATTAAAGCCATAACTCAGAAGAAGAAAGGAAATAATAAAAATTCGAGCAGAAATAAATGAAACAGAAAACAAAAAGATAATCCAGAAGATCAATGAAACCCAAAGTTGATTCTTTGAAAAAATTAAAAAAATTGACGACACTGGGTAGGCTCACAAAAAAACAAAGGAAGAAAACACTCATAACTAAAATAATAAATGAATGGGGAAAAGCTACAACAGACACTATAGAAATTCAAAACTTCATAAAGGACTACTATGAACAGCTCTACACCACCAAAATGGACAGCCTTGAGGTCATGGGCAGATTTCTAGAAAAGTGTAGTATACCAAGACTGAACCTGGAAGAAGTGAAAAACCTGAACAGAACAATCACAAGTAAAGAAATTGAAGAAGTAATCAAGGGCCTCCCAAATATAAAAGGCCAGGACTAGATGATTTCTCCAATGAGTTCTACCACACTTTCAGAGAAGAATTCTTCTCAAGCTCATCCAAAATATTGAAGAACATGGAACTCTCCCAAATACATTTTTATGAGGCTAGCAATACACTGATACCAAAAGCCGACAGACATGTCACCAAGAAAGGAAATTACAGACCAATATCTCTAATGATGACAGATGCAAAAATTCTCAACAAAATATTAGCCAACCAGATTCAACAATATATCAAAAAGATCATCCACCGTGACCAAGTGGGATTCATCCCAGGGATGCAAGGGTGGTTCAACATACACAAATTTTTAATGTCATACACCATATCAACAAGAACAAAGAGAAAAACCACATGATCATATCAATAGATGCAGAGAAAGCTTCTGACAAGAACTAACACCCATTTATGATAAAACTCTTCATAAAATGGGAAAAGAATGTTCATACCTCAACATAATAAAGGCCAGATATGGAAAGCCCACAGCCAACATCACTGTCAATGACAGAAGAATGAAAGCATTTCCTCTTAGGTTAGGTGTAAAGCAAGGTTGTCCACTCTCACCACTGCTATTTAATATTGTACTGGAGGTCTCAGCCAGTGCAATTAGACAAGAGAAAGAAATAAAAGGAATCCAAATTGGAAAGGAGGCAGTAAAACTCTCATTATTTGCAGATGACATTATTATATATATTGAAAATCCCAAAAACCCTATCAAAAACTTCTAGAACTCATCAATGAATACAGTAAAGTGGCAGGCTACAAAATCAATGCACACAAATCTTTTGCATTTTTATGTGAAAACAACATGCTAGAAGAAAATGAAATCATGAAAATCAGATCATTTAAAATAGAAGTTAAATGAATAAAATACCTGGGCATATACCTAACAAAGGAAGTAAAAGATCTATACAATGAAAACTATGTCCTTCTTAAAAGAAATAGAGGAGGACACAAAGAAATGGAAAGACATCCTCTGCTCATGGCTGGGAAGAATCAACACCATTAAAATGACCATCTTACCCAAAGCATTATATAAGTTTAATGCACTCCCTATTAAAAATCTCACAGCCTTATTTCCAGGGAATAGACCAAATAATCTTAAAATTTCTATGGAACAACAAAAGACCATGAATAGTCAAAGCAATCATTAGGAAAAAGAATGAATCTGAAGGGATCACACTTCCATATTCAAACTATATTACAAAGCAATGATGATCAAAATGGTGTGGTACTGGAATAATAACAGGCAGAGATCAGTGGGATAGAACTGAATCACCAGACACTGACCCATTCACATACAGTCAGTTAATCTGTGACAAGGGAGCCAAAATCATACAATGGAAAAAGGAAATTTTCTTCAACAAATGTTGTTTGTCTGGACAGCCATATGCAAAAGAATGAAGCTAGACCACTCTCTAACACCATTCACAAAAATTAATTCATAATGGATTAGAGACTTGGACATAAGACCAGAAACCATAAAGCTCTTAGAAAACAATATAGGAAAGACTTTCCATGACATCAGTTGTAGAGAAATTTTGGGGACTCCACTCTGCCATCAAGGGAAACAAAAAGAAAAATAAACAACTGGGACTATATCAAACTAAGGAATTTCTTCACGGTGAAAGAAAGCATCACCAAAACCAAAGGAAACCTATTAACTGGGAGAAGATATTTGCATTTGATATTTCTGACCAAGACTTAATATCTAAAATATGCAAAGAACTCATGAAACTCAACAACAGAAGAACAGGCAATTCAATCAAAAATGGGAGGAAGAATTAGACACTTTATTAAGAGGATGTATAGATGGCCAACAAGCGCATGAAATTATGTTCTTACTCACTGCCTATCAGGAAAATGCAAATTAAAACAATGAGCTATCACCTTACACCTGAAAGACTATCATCCAAAAGTCTGGAAACAACAAATGCTGGTGAGGATGTGGAGAAAAGGGAATACTTTTGCACTGTTGGTGGGAGTGCAAATTGTTACAACCCCTGTGGACAGTATGAAGATTCCTCAAAAAACTAAAGGTGAAAATTCCATATGATCCTGTCATTCCACTTCTGAACATCTATCCAAGAGATACAAAAGCACCCATCTGCAGACATGTATGTATCCCCAAGTTTATTGCGGCCCTATTCACAATGGCTAAACCTGCAAATTACCTAAGTGCCCAACATTAGGTGAATGGATCAAGAAGATGTGATACATATGTACATGGAATACTACATAGCCCTTAGAAGAGATGAAACCCTGTCACTTAATCAACATGGATGAATCTAGAGGGGGTTATGCTAAGTGAAACTCGTCCAAAGAAGAAATATACCAGATGACCTCATTTATAGGTGGAATGTGGATAGACAAAACAAAGGAAAAATTAAATATAACCAACCCAGAAACATTTGCAACAGAACTGAGGTTACCAAAAGGGAATGGGGCAGGCAGGGGTAAATGGTGGTGGAGACTGGACAATGAGGAAAAACACTTTGGTGTTTGGTGGAGGGACTGGTGGGTTGAAATATATCTAAGAAACGGGGAACCTATACATAAGAAATTATTTTAATGTATAGAATAATTCCTACAATAAAAAATAAATTAATAACCACAACAGCAAACACTTGGCCTTTAAGAAATACAAGCATTCTTTGTCTTCCCTCTTATTAAATAGAAGAATAATATTCTCTGTGCAAATGTTTATTGTGCATTATTTTGTTTACTATACACTTCTTAATACGTTAAATAGTCAAATTACTACTAAATAGGTTCCATTGCTTTTTAGACCCTGTTTTTCCACAGGTAAGAATTGTCTTTCTTCTTAAAATTACTCCTTTTCATAAAATAGAGAAAAGCTATGTCTTGAGTATTTGGTTCTAAGAACCTCAATAGAAAGAATGATCTCTGTTTTACTCTAATTCCACAGAAGGCACAAAAACAAAAGCATGCTGGGCTACCTGGTGAGTGGGCAAGTCTCAGTTTTCCCGCCTCCTCTAAAAACACAGGCCCCTGATCTTCTATGCGGTAGTTGGTGGTGGTTCAGCATAACTTACCCAGGCTACCCACTCAAAAGAGAGAGTCACCATTCAAGGCCACGCTCCAGAGTCTAACTTTTTCAGGTTTCAAAAACCACTTAGTACTTTGAAGACTGACATATACTGAAGGTTTTTAAGACAAACAAGTTCGTACTATATTTCAAGGAAAACTTTCCATACAGATTAAATACTGGAAACCCCACCAATTATGGCTGGAATAACCCTGGAAATGGATGAATAAGAAAATCAGTCAGGTACAACCTGGTGTCTGGTGTGAATATAATCAGGAGAGCAAATTTCAGTGCAGTTAGAGGCAGAGAAACCAAAGACTATGTTCCTTGGACTCAGCGAGGGCTTCACACAGAGGTAAGACAATACCCTGGCTACTTTTATGAGAAAGAAATTTCTCTGTCCACTTGGTTGTGGATGAGGGAACTCTGGGTCACCCTGCATTTTCCTTTAGACGACTTTGGTTCCATGCACTCTCTTCCTGTACAACATCCAGACCTAAATGATGCTCTCTGCTTAATTTTTTACAAACATTACTTGCAGGGAAATGTTTTAATGAATCCTTTTTGATTTACTGGTTGGTTGCACCAATTTTGGAAAAACCCTGCAGAGCAAGAATTAAAATACAAATTGAATCTTAAAAAATCAGCTTCATATTCCAAAGGCAGATAAGCTCTTCTTGCCCTCACAATTTTTCCTTATGGCAAATCCTCTCTTGATATATTTCTAAAAGTAACTATTATTGGATGGAAAAAAATCACTATTTTCTGTTCATTTAAAATGATTGCCATATGACAAAATCTGAGCTAATTGTTTCAAATTAATAGCCATGTGTTTTCATTGCATTGCTCCACTTCTAACAAAATTTATTTTGAGCTCCTTAAGATGGGAAACATGTCTTATTTATGTCATTCAAAGCACCAAACTATATTGGACGAGTTCATGTTGAATGATTGAAGTGTTTTTATTAAAACGAATGTTGTTTTTAATGCTAACTTAGAAAACTTTAACAAAAGAGCTGACTTACCCTGTCATTATTACCTTGGTTAACAGAAGGAAAAAGGAAAAAGGAAACTTAAGATCATAGCAATGTTTCTATTGTCTTACCTGTAAAAGAAGATATTCAAAGACAAAAGTCTTGACACTTCGTTAATTCTTCAAAAGCAAGGAAACAGGTGAGGTTTTGCTACATCCCAAAAGCCATTCTTTTCAGTGCTTTATAGAGGGTAGGAATTAAGCTACATCGGCGTTTGTCTTTGTCCAATTATAGAGTGAAAGGGAAGCATCTATGGAAAGTTTCCACGATAGGATTCAAATCAGTTTGAATCCAGCTATTTGGTCCTTGTTAGGACTTCAGTGGGCAGCCCAGAATTACACTGAATTCATTATCTTGTTCTGAAAGTGCTGCAGTGACTGCTACACAAATTGAAAGTAGCATTTACACCAGCTAATATGGTATCTTTCCAATTTATCTTTTGGTCATTATCACCTTCCAGTGTACATCCTTGAAAATTTGACATGTGGCCTGAATTCTCATTTTGTAGGGTGATAGTTATTCACCCTGAAAAGAACAATCAAGAAAATGTCCCCACAATTAAAATGCTTAGAATGCTACCTGAAACACATTTCAAAAGATTTGAAAATAGCTCCAATCTTGTGGTACAAAATGTTATATATGAATTTGCCTTCTGATAGTCTATTCTTACTGGACTGAAGCATCAGGATTAATGATTTTATTCATTGCTATTCATGTTCAGCAATCTGGTGTAGATGTGTAATGGAACTATTGCCCCTTTTTTTGAAGCATTTATAACCCCTGATTTTTTCCCATTTTTCTTTACGAAAAGCGAAAATGTAGACACTTTGTCTTTGTGATGTGAAAGTAAAAATAACCTGTTGAAAAGATAGGAAAATGCTCACTTAAGAAACTAGGAGGGAGAATACAAGAAGAAATATTGCCCACGTACAGAGTGATTTCTAGTAGTTCATTGATTTCACTGGTTTGTCGCCCTTTTAAGTGTGCATTAGCAAAAACCCTGCAAGGGTATTAAACTGACAGTGTAATCCAAGAGTGTTTTATGTAACTAGACACTTAACAACAGAGAATACTGTATTGACTCCCAGACTTCAGGCACTGGCATACCAAAGAATGATATTAATGCTTTATATTTATATAAAACCACTCTTCCAAAAAGTACAAAACATTTCTTTAAAATTGCCTTATTGGGTTTTCAAACAGTTTAGCAACACTTGGTATCTGAGAACAAGATGTGATGAGCTCAGAAAATACCTTAAGTTTTCTAATTTTGAATCTAATATTTCAAACATTTAATCATTAGTCACCTTTTCAGTTTTACAAGATGCCAAAAATTACGCATTTTAAACAATACTTGAAAAGGGTTCTATTTTAGAGAATATTCTTTTAGAGTCTCTAAACCATTAAGTAAATTTTACCAATCAATTGTCTGAGAATTCAAGTGACTTTTTTTTAGCTAAAGGTTTAAGTGTATTATTCTAACCTAACAAAGAATAACACCAAAGTTAAAGAAAGATCAATAAAATAGATATTTTCCACTAACTACAGAAAATATTCCAAAGATTAAGCATACTTTTTACTAATTCAAAATGCTTAACAAATCTTTCAACTGCAGAATACTATCTCCAGACTTACATAAGTTAAGAATTAGCTGTATTCAGAAATCCTTAGTATCATTTTTAAACAAATATCAAACGGAAAAAAAGTAATTCTTTCTTTAGGACGACACTTAACATTTTACTTGCTTTTATATTATTTCCAGTCTCTGACATAACACCGTGCAGTGCCTAAATGCAAAATCTGCCACCAGATGTAATCAGTTCATTCAGAAATGAACACCAAATAGTCAAATTCTATACTGGTACAAGATAAAGTGAGTGTTGGCAGGCTAAGTCAAGGGGTAAACCATTAATTTTCCCTCCCACTTTGTTGATTTTAATACAATGAGCTAATGTTATCAATGTACACTCACAATATATTATCCTTGTTTCTTTCCTTTAATTTCTTCCTTCCTTCCTTTCTTCCTTCCTTTTTTTAAGAGCGTATCATCCCTTATCTCCTCTTACTCACTTGATATTTTTAATATATTTATGTCAGTGGTGAAGAGAGGGCATCCTTTCTTAAAGGTAGCTGCTGACGGTATCATCTCACTGAACTTTCACAAGAAGGAACACTGAGCATGCTCCTTTCCTTCAGCGTTGATAAGATGCATGAGCTCTTTAGTGGTATCTGCCGTTACAATTTGGTTTTCCCTTTGTGTTAAAAAGACCACAAAGGAGAAACCTGTCTACATTTAGGTTTAAATAAGTACATACAAACAATCATGTCTTGCCATCTTTGCCTTGTCTCAATTCCAATACCTTCTTTTAGCTTGAGTCACAATGTGTTTGGTTAATAACCTGCTTTCTGCTGCTCAGAGAACTAAAGTGCCATTAACACATATTAAAGTACCATTGATTCCATTAGTGCCAACAAGCACTAAATCCCAATTTCTTTTTAAATAAGCATTAAAACAAATGCAGATGTCGTTTACTAACAAGTAACATGCTGAGCAACTCTTATTGCAATAGTTTAATATATGAGATATGTCTTATAGGCCAAGCTAGAATCTTAAGGCGCTGAAATGCTGGAATCAGTATACAAAGAAGAACAAGTGAAGGAATAAACATAACAATTTTACATGCACAGGTGTCTAGCCAAAATGTCATTTTTTATCACTGAGATTGGAATCATAATCACTTTTTATTTTCATCAGCCTCTGCATTCATGCATTAGAATGCATATAATACCCCAGTAGTATACAGCACTAGCAGTACAGTTATAATAAACCAGTTTATAAGTGGGGAACCTCAGCCCCAGACATACACCTGGCTTAGAGAAACTCTTACCCTGTGGCTTCCACATGTGGTCCTCATAATTAATGTCCCCACAGAACAGTAAAACACCTTCAATTGTGAAGTAATCTGACAGAGAATATAATTATGTGATTGGCATTGGGGCATCTTAAACTGTATGACCACTCTAAGGATCTCCTTCATACCAGAAGACCCTAGAATATTTCAGGATAAACCCTGGAGTCAAAGTTGTAGTAAAAAAAAATTGTTTCATGGTTTTGTATTAATCCCATCTCTAAGCATTATTTCATTCCTTGACCCTCTTCTCAATTTTTCATCTCTTTACCTATTTTTGGATTTTGTTATTTGTACATTTTCAAACTATTTTTAACGTTTTTCTATAAAGATGGAGATGAAAAGGTTAAAGTGAGAGATATCAGCTTGTTTTGTTTACTTTTATACTTGCAGAACCTATAACGATGCCCGAACCATGGAGGCATGCAATAAATATTTATTGAATAAATGAAAGAGATGGTAGACAACAGATAGAGTTAAATAGAATATAAAGAGAGATAGTGCCAGTAGGAAGAAAAGAAAAAATAGGGGGAAGAAGAAGGGTAATGGGAAAAGGGGGAGAGAGAAAAAAGGAAGGAGAATAATTTGAAAGAAAAAGGAAATAAAGAAGAAGAGATAAAAAGAGAACAAAGTAAAGTATTCATCTCATAAGAAATTAAGGGGGTGTTGATATTTGTCATAGCAGGAATGAGCAGTCACCCATCCTAATATGTGCTGATATATAATTACTTGCAGCAACTCAGCAAATATGTATTGAACATTTATCATATGCACAACGCTATGCTAAGTACTAAGCATATTTAAAATACATGGGAAGGTCTCAGCCCACAATATTCTTGCATTAGATTTAGACAGATAAATAGGCTCATAACTGTGGAGATTTCATACTACTTAAATAAGTTAGATGGACTAGAAGGAGGACTGGAAGCAGTAGAACACCAACTGAAATAACTATACAAGTTAGTAAGTAGACTCTGCAGTTCCATGAATGCTGACAAAAGACACAAGACTCTTTGTCAGAGACAAAGAACTTTATTACACAAAGTAGAATTATTAGCATCCAACTATTTGTGCTGGTTCATTAAGCTCTAAGTTCTATAGAACTATATGGGGATTCATATAAAACCTGAATATAATGAGAAATGTACCACGGGAGAAGCAGGCACAAATTTAGGGAATCTGCCTCTTTTATAGCAAGCAATGAGCAGGTTTGTTCTTGATCTGGAAAGAGAGCAGATATATCATAAGATCTGTAATTCATTGACTTGCCTTCCAGAATTGCCACTTTTAGGATTCCCAGTCCAGGAAGATGAGTGCAAAGGGCAAGAGCATAATGGAGGATACATCTGCTGTAGTTTGTAGATTCAAAGGTAAAACTATATTCAGCTATGATAAAATAAGAAATAGGCTGCAATAGTGTGTGTCATGGGAGTCAAAAGACATACTGAAAGGTGACTGGTCAAAGTGAAGTATGAAAGCAGAAAGTTATTAACATATTCATCACACAGAATAGCCTGAGACAATTCAGAATGCCCCCCTGCCAATATCTATGGGGGGTGATTGGCACATACATAGTCATGTAAAGAAGCCATTGAATAGTCAGGTAGAAACTGTAGAGAAATACTGGCCAGAGATATTTCACAATTTGATAAATATGTCAATATTTGCAACATGTTAGATGTCTTTGTTTATTTAACTCTTACATTTAGAGTTAAGTTTGACTGGGGAATATTTGAGGGTAGAATCAATAGACTACTTTTTTGAAAAACACTAGACTCAAATTGAGTTCATTTTTCTGGTTGTTGCCATTGTAAAAGTATGGCATGGGTGTAAAAGTATAGTATCTATGTCCACACTGTAATGTTCTCTGGTAAACCTCTCTGGCTTAGATGGGCATCTTGCAAGATGTTCTCTGCCAAAGCCTTCCTTAGACTCTCACTGTGATCCTTTTAATCTACCTTCCTTCTTAAATAATCGTTGAAACCATTCTCTTGAGGGGAAAAAAGGTGACTCATTATATTTTATTTTTACATGTAGCTACTTTCTGAAGGATTTTGTTGTCGGACAGCAGGGAAATAAGAAGCACAAAAGCATTTATGTAAATTGAAAAGAACATCTTTTTATCACTAAGGTTTTTAGCTCTTTTTTCACTTGTTTATGCAGTGAAATTCTTACTTCTTTTTGATACAGAACTCTTAATTGCAATTCATGGCAATATCAAAAACAAAACAGAGACCATGCTCTATCAGTTGAAGAATAATCAGCAGGCTAAAGAACTCCTCTGCATATTTCCTCAATGTTTGAGTTAATAACTTGTCACTCATTTTGCTTAAAAAACAAAAACAAAACTATAGCTTGCCATGGAAATTCAGTGGAGTGACTAACCAAATTTGTTACAAGTCTTTGAGATTTATTTTACTGCACAGGAATTTCCAGGTCCAAGATGCTGCTGTCAGTGCACTTTTCACTTGTGTGAACCTACATGTGTCATTCTCGTCACTCTGTAAGCACAGGAGGACATCCTAAATGCGTTTAAGGGTCCCTCTGGACTGTGGCTTCTCCTGTTCATTGCTGCCACAAGTTTATTAGAATTGCATGAACTGAGCAGTCATTTGGGTTTGAGTTTTAAAATAAAATAATTACAAATCTCCAAGACTTATCATAGACACAATTTGATAAATGTGTCAGTGTTCATTTACAATATGCTAGATGGCTTTAGTCGGTTAGCTGTAAATAAATAAATCTAATAGTAAAAATTTCAAGAAGAAGCAAACAAGAAAGTAAGTATCAGAAGCATGAAAGTAGGCTTCTTTAACTCATAAGTTTGCTTTTATTTTGAATCCCATTCAAAAGAATTAACATGACTGCAATCCTAGTAATAATTATTTTTTAAATAGAAGGTGTAGGTAGGAGAGAAGGCAAGTAACCAGGCAAGCAGGAAGAGAGAGGAGGAAGCACTTTGTTTTATTTTTATTTAGTTGTTTGCACTGGTTGTTTCCTCCTGGACCCGGGACTCAAATGTGGGGTATGCAATCTTCACTCCTTAGCAGGTGACTGACCTAACCACTACTCCACCAAGGTGTGCCCCTAAGAATAATTTTATGTGGAACTGCTATACTGCTACCACTGAGCCAAGAGCCACCACATCCAGAATCTTTAATTTTTAATGTTTCAGAGCATCTTCTTTCAGTTTGTCCTAAAACAGAAAGATCTTGAAGCAAAATGTCTTTTACAATAGGTGAGCACCTGTTAAAAAAAAAAAAAAAGAAAAACATGATATAAGAAAGGAGTAAAAAATGGAAAAGTGTCCACTTATGCTTTTTTCTCATTAATTATTATTAGACAACAAATTCAGACAATAATGATACCGAGCTATGGAACAGTTTGCTCCATGCTTGCTCAAGGGTGAAAAACAAATAAGAAACATAAAATATGAAAAGAAAACACATTTACTTCTCTCACATGTTAGTTAGAGGCCAGACTGGCAAACACCAGTGAATAAAGTCTGACATTTTAGAGGAGGAAGAGATAGGCAAGCCTGCCTAGACGTGAAAGAGAGGCTGATCTCCAGTCATCTTCAAGGGCCATTTTAACCATATAAGGTTGTAGAGATAATGTATATGTATTGGAGATGACTGTGATATAATTTATTTCTATTAATTCCACATTTGAGGAAATTGATTGACATTTATGATTAAACTTTACCCACCAGTAAAGCAAGAAGTCAATTACTTTTGTCTGCAAGAAATAAACTTGCAATCCCAGTGATTTCTTATGGCAAGACTTGGGTTATTGCCTTTTTTTCTAGCTCAAGATAATTCCAAGACTTTCCTTTTTCTAAATTGTCAGTATCACTAGTAGGAATCTAAAGTATTGAGGAGAGTACAATTTGGAAAAAGGAGTCTCACTTCAGTTTCAGAGCATTTGACTTAAAGTATCTCATTCAACAGTTATCAGTATTGCATTTAGCACATCCAAGTGTATGTGGTACCTTATAGTCACCTGATAGAATCAAATTATAAGTTTTGTGACATTAATATATTAGAAAGGCCTTTCTTATTCTCACAGACTCACTTGACTCCAGAGTTTAGAGAAATTTCAGCTCGAAGGATAGTGATTCAAATGAAAATGCCATTGGGCACTGACACCCCTGAAGTAAAGAAGGAAGAGGAAGAAGTAAGAGAATAAAAGATAACTGATCACATAATTAAGCTTCTTTTTACAGTTTTTCAAAGGGTGCAGTTTGCTTCCCTTCCTTATCACTTCACCTGGAGACTCAGTACTATTCATAGGAGAGATCGAATAGGGAATGCTTTATCTTTGGGGGCTGAATCACAGATGGTTATTAAGCTTTAACTGTAAAAGATTTTAAAGGAAGCTAATATTAACATCAGTGCTCTATGGTGACCAAGACAAATACAATTTTCTAAGGGCAAAAAGAAATACTGATCTTGTTTCATAAAATGGACAGTGTATCCATGTGGCCTGACTGCTTTAATTGGTTTACACAGGCATGCATACTAATTGATTAGCAATATAAGACTCAATTTTAATAACATACTTATCCTATGCTAATTGAACTGCCTGGTACGTGTCTCAAGCATTTATCAGCATGAAGAGAGATACTGCCAAGGGAGGAAATACATAAACTTTAACACAGAGTAAGAGAGTTCAAAAGGCATCTCCATTTGGCTTACTGCTGAAAGTCCTTTACCATATTGTTTCCTGCCCTTCCCCCCTGCTCCCCACCCCCCATATACCCCACCAACCCACCCCATCTCACCTGTCCAGGGTACCCTGCACAAAGAGGGAACTTACCTTTAGTTGCTGGAGAATGAAATGTTGAAAAACAGTCAGTAGGACTAAAAATTAGGAACCTATGATCTTTAACCTACATTTTTGCCAATAACTGTATTAACTTAGAAAAACCTTTTAACTTTTCTAACCCTTAGTTTTCTCATTTGTGTAGTAACTGTTTGGATTAGATAAATGCTGAAGCTTTCTCTAGCTCTGAAATGTGATGCTGGTAAAAGATGAAATTTGACTTTTAGTGGTGAACATAATCTATTATATAGAGATATTGATTTATAATGATGCACACCCTAAACTTACATGTTTTTGTTTCAAATTGTGTTTATTATTTCACATTGCTATACATTTTTTTTTTTTATTAAAGGAAAGATGCAGGCAGGAATGAATAGGTGAGTCAGCAAGCAGGATGGAAGAGAGGAAGAATAAGCATTTTAACTTACATTTTTATTTGAATTGTAGCTCTTCATCTTTACCTCCCAGCCTGGGTTCATGTCCCCAGACCCCTGGGAGGTAAATGGACTGCGATGGGCCAGAGGGAGCACACCTAACTGCTACTCCAACAAAGTGTGCTGCTATATGCTTTTTAGGACCTTGAATTTGCAACTCAGTCTGTGTGCAGCCAAACCACCTTTAGAGTTCACCATCCCCACCCTCAGAATCCCAGTGTCCTTTACCACCAGCTTGTTAACTAATGCCTTTCTACCTTTGTCCTCACTCATGCCCGTTATCAGTTTTTTGTCTAGTGAATTTTGTTGAGATTTGCTGTTTGTTTTGCTTTAAACCTATATGTTACAATGCAGTTTTACTTCAGTAAATATTTAATAGATAAATCAATGGATAAGAAAATGTGATGAGTTGTTCCAAGGAAGGGGAACTTCACTTTGTTTCCAGTCTTCCATCCTGGCAACAATGCTATGTAAATGTCTTCCTTCTTCCCCTCTCTCTTTCATAAGCTTTGATGGAGCTGACTCCACCCCTGGCTCCAGGGTGTAGGTAAACAGCAAATCTGGACAAGAAGCATCAAATTCCTCCAGCCACAGTGAGTTGACAGGCATTGTCATATGACCCAATCAATGTCAACAAGACATAGTGACAATTTGGGCTACCAGGACAATCAGTTCTAAGGAAATCACTTCATGACATTGAAACTCCTAGGATCAGCTTAGAAAGCTATAGGCAGAAAGCTGAGCAAAGCAAAAGGGCAAAATCAACCAGCAATTTTTTTTAATCCTCTGAATCAAGCCACCCAAGCCAAAAAATCCTCTAAACTTGGCAATTATAGGAGCCATTGAGTTCCTTTCATGCAGTCCATTTTAGGTGAATTTTTTGGTCAGTGGAAATGGAAAAAGTCCTAATCTATACTGTGCATACCCTATATAATGTTTCAAAACCTTTGTAGCCCATGAAACTGGCTGTATGTACCACAGGACATATCTAATGAATCACCTGCTCCATTCATTTGTCATGACAAAAACAAGGCCTCTATAAAATGGAAGATAAGTTTGTTTTGAATTTGTGCTTTATTAATGAAAAGAAAATAAATGATGAATCCCTAGCTAAAACTTCTTTAGTTTAGAGAAAAAAATCATACAACGAACCTCTATATAATAGGTTTGGTCTCTAAGTAGCTGATAGATTTCAAAGACCACAAAAACCATTGAAACAATTGCTGAGCTAAAGAAAACAGCTTCCTACTCACTATCTTTGATATCCCATGCAGTTATTGTAATAAATATGGGCATGTTACTTCATGTCTCCTTGCTAATGCCCTTCTCTATTCTCTTTCAGACATATTTTAGAAAAATCCATATTATTCATCAAGATATATTCCTATTTTTCCAACAGGTGTCCCATAAAATATTAGTTTATGAGATAATTCATGTATGATTCTTTGTGGTTCTTCAGATTTAAGGTATTTCCCAGAAGCAGTTCTGGAAAACAATTTGAAATCTTCCTTCTTTGAAAAATTCACATGAATTTTGAGATATCACATCACCTGATTATTCTTTCTTCATGTTATTTAATATAGTATTTCCCAAACTATTTATACAAAACTCATTCCATGTCCTTCCCACAATACTTAACAAATACTTGTTAGATCTAGCATTCTGTAGAACCTACTTTGAGGAACACTCATTTAGCTCATGTTCTCAGAATCATACAGAAATTGCTGATTATGATTAGAATTTAGAATTAAGAGCTTAAACTCTTTCTCTGACTGGACCTATGCCTTGCCCCCTCTACTTTCACATTTCACTATTGGGTTGACCATATGTGAAGTATATTTATTTGGTGATTTCTGACTCACAGTCCAACCTTTGTCCTCTGCATTGGGTATTTTTCATTTGCTCTTCCAAGACCACCTTACCTTCTCCACCCTACTCTGTGCCCTGTGGGGTTGACATTTATGGTTGGCATTCATGGAATTATTTCTCTCCAGCTTCAGGTTGGGTTTGCCCAAAGGTAGCTGCTGGGCTATGACAGGCAGACAGAAGAGAGGGAGAGAGGGTTGTATCTTGTTCCAGCTCTCTCCCTGTCTCAGGTTATGTGCAAAAGTTACACTCTCAACAGCCCTCTGTTTTACAATACTTTCATGAGTATCTCAGCCTTGACATTGCTGATCTCTTGGACTCCATAATATTTTATTGGATGTTAAAGAACATCCCTGGCTTTAATCCACTAGATGTCAATAGCATTTTTTCAGTGATGATGATTCAAAATGTTTCCACATGTTGTCTAATTTCCGCCAAGAGACAAAATCCTCTTCCATTTCCCACTCTAAACCCCACCGCTGAGACCAACTGACAGTATTCTATACAGGTTTACTAATAGACCTAGGGATAATAACACATTCCTCGTTGCTAACATCAATGTGCTTCTATCCCCTGGTTGATTCACTTTGCTTTCAAGAAAATTTACCTCAGTTTCCTCATTTGAATATATTTCAAGTTTGTTATTGGGATGCAGACTGATATGCTCTCCATCCTCTCCTAAATATACTAAACTACTTACTGTTCATCATTTCAATCTTGTTCATGTTCTTTGAGTCCTATATAAGTCCTGCTTATATAGAAATGGAAACAACATTGATTGAGAGCTCCCCACATGTCTGTCAAACATGGTGGCAGTTACTTAGAGAGTATGATAAATATTAATGGTTTGTTGTCTCACCACCATCCATTTTCTCTTTTCAATAAGAACCCTAATTTGGGCTCAGGTATCTGTCTTTCCCACATGTAACCCATATGCTTCGGGTGGAGATAACCTCACTGCTAGCTTTAGAGGTTAGTTATTTTATATAAAGGAAAGGGATAGGCAGGAATGAAGGCAATAAGGCAGGAAGTCAGGGAGAGAGAGGAGGAAGAAGTACTTTATTTTTTACTTAGTTGTTCATTTTGGTTGTTTCCCGGGCCCCGGGTTTTGAACTAGGGGTCTTGAGATGTGCATGGACTATGCAAGGTGGTGTACTAAACCACTAGACCACCAAGGCACTTAAGACTGGTTAGTCTAAAGGCAATCCCATTGTCATTGCAAGTGATGAGCACAGGAACCCAGCCTTAATGAGAGGCATTAATTAAGACTTTCACTCACAAAAGAACATTTGGTCAAATGAGACATCAAGAGAAACTGGATGGGAGTTCCAGAAAACCTATTTCCTCCAAAGATAGTCACCAAAAATAACCACCTTTTTCTGAATTTCCTTTGTACATTATAAGGTCTAAAACTCTGCAGCATCTCAGTATTGGTATGACAAGGAAGTCAGCACAGGCAGGAAGGAAATGCTAGAGAATCATGAAGAAACCAAGCCATTGGTTAAACTATACTTGATCATCACCAAGTTTCTGGACTTTCTCGATCATGTTAGTCAACATAGTGCTTCATTTTGAAAAGAGTTTGAGTTGATATTTCTCCCATTTGTATCTAAAGGCTACCTAACTTGAGCCCTTCATTCAGCAGTTGCTTATTTTGTGCTTACTAGAAAGCAGGTCCTGTTAAAAGCTTTGGGGCTCCTGCAATGACCCAAAGAGACCAACTGATGAGAGGCGTTATATGGTTGATTT
Organism: Solenodon paradoxus; assembly: GCA_004363575.1. NCBI lineage: Eukaryota > Metazoa > Chordata > Mammalia > Eulipotyphla > Solenodontidae > Solenodon > Solenodon paradoxus. The sequence continues at coordinate 288,505 of RJWH01001643.1, forward strand.
TCATACCATTCTAAGAGCTGTTTGCATGTATATGATGCTGAGAGAAGAAATCTCAGCTAAGACTTGTTAAGTGGCTTCTTTAGAGAAACAAAATTCGAAAGTATTCAAACTGGACCAGCAGTACTGGAACACAGAGTCTTCTTGTACCATCCCTCTCAATTTGAATTGCCTGTCTTAGACCATTCAGCTGCTACTTAATCTAGACCAGTGTCCACGCAGAAGAGACACAATAAGATAAAGGTGAGACAGTTAGATAAAATTTCACTGAATTAAAGAAGAGCTAAAATAGATATGGAGCTGTCCTTCCTGATGACCTACTCCTAACTTGGTCATTGCTGGTTCTGCTGAATCTATTTGACTCTCGTGCACATTCCTTATCTCGTAGCCTCAGAGCAAACCCAGTGCCTGTCAACCTTCTGGCTCAAGAAAATACTAGCACCCTTTCCCCATCACATGGAACTTAGCACAATTATCTCCTACTTCTACTTTATTCTAGCTCTCAGTGGGAATCTATTTATCTCTACTTTCAGATTTCCTCTCAAAATAACTACCACCGTCCCAGATGAAAACCCAACTCAGAGAAGGAAAGCATACAACCATATCTGACCAATTGCCTTTCCTCATTTCTTAACCTTTCCTCCTTCCCACTCTTAGATGGGATGGTAAGGGCAGATTTTACTCATCTTCTTGTTTTTTTAGATGTCTTCCCTAAATTACATCCCTGATTCAGACCTCTTGTTGAGACCATAAGCTTGACTGAGTGCAGAGAGAAAAGAAGCTTTACTGATATTATTCTTTATGAAGGATTCCAGAAATGTTCTTCACATCTTATTAAAATTATAAGCATATTGACCAGATTTTGAGAATAAACGAGATGATATAAAACTTTTTGATAAAATATAAAAGTCATAAATATGCAAGCTATCATCTTATTATTATTAATTTACAAAGGAATCAACTCCTATATTCTAATGTCAATATATTTCTGTATTGAGAAGAAAATTATGGAATTAAAAGACGTCATATTGTATGCTGTTGCAATATAGAACAAGACATCAATCAACAATTTATATCAATAAATAATTAATACACATTTGATTCATCAAATAACATTTTAGAGTGAGATGGTCTTATAGATTCTCAATCAGTGGTTCTTAGTCCTGGCTATAAAATGGAATCACAAGGGAGGATTAGAAAAATGCAGATGTCTAGGTTCTGCCTTCAAATCAATTAATTTTCATTTTTAAGAATGACATTGCATGAAAAAAAATAAAAGAAGCTAAATTATTAATAAAAATTTCAATTTTTAAAGTTAGAGCTCCTCTGGTAAATCAGGACCTCTACATAGATGAGTAAACTAAATTAAAAAGAATGATTATCACCTATCTAGTTCATAAACTCATTTTACAGGGTAGAAAGATAAGTGATTCTACCTAGATTTTGTTTCATTTTTTAGATAGAAGTATGAAAACTTTGCCAGATTTGTTCAAAGTCTTTCTTCATCGTCCACATTCTAAGTTTCTTAAAGTCCACCAAAAATGCTCAAAGACAAGGATGGCATCTTCCAGAATTTTCTGCCCTCCACTCAGGCATTTCAGCATCAACACAAACACTTCTCTGTCCCTCACCCAAATGAAAGCTCAAGTTCAAAGAAATGTGAAAAAGTATATGAGTTCCTTCTTACACTCAGATTGACCTATAACACCAGCTTGATCGGAAAGGCAGATGTCTGAGATAGAAATACTCCTGACTCCCAGGGTCCTGGGTCCAGAAGAGCTGTAGAGAAGAGGCCAAAAGGTGCAGAAGATACTTATGGAGCATTATGCAGTAGTAAATTGAGTACTACTGCCTTTCGAAGGAGGTCCAAATGAAAATGGAACATAAGGAAAGAAGATGTGGGGTGTTTTTTGTTTTGTTTATTTGGGGAGGGGGTCTATCATTTGACTTGTAGAGCTAGATGGTGGTGACAGTAGCTGTGCTTTCTCCCCTCACAAAGCCATTTTTGCATTGCATTTTCCCTAAGGAGTAAGCAGATGGGGAGAAGCTTGACTTGCACATATGTGACTGTTGCTGGCATTCTTGCTGCTGCTCCTGACCCTATATTATCCGGAGAACAGCCTTTAGAGAAGGGAAGACATGATCATTCAAGAGGTGCTTTATACACCTTCTGACCCGAAGCCCCCAGTTGCATTAATATTAGGAATTAATTATGTATTCTTTGAAATTATTCTCCAAATAGATGAAATAGGTTCCCATTTTGTGAAAATGATAACTTCAGACCCTCTAGTAAACATAACAAGGAATGGCAGGTGTAACAAGCAAGGCAGCCACAAAAAATGAATAGCACAGAGTTCCTGACCATAGAGTGTTTACAGTCAGATCTTTTAGCTGAACAAAGAATTGAGCTACAGGCAATGATTTGGCACAACAACCAACATGCTTCCTGTCTTTCAGACAGGTGCTTCTCCCCATGTCATCCTACAGCAATACACCCAGTCTGTGCCAGGCAGAGTACCCAGGGGACTGGGTGAAAAAAAGCAGAGAATAATAAAAAAGACTTCTTTCTTCTCAACTTTGTTTCCAAAGATGTAGGCCTTGAAGATTTAGTAAAATCATATACTGGATAAAACATGTGGTTGAAAAATAAATATTCGCCTTTTCTGAAGTAGAGAGGAGAGGTGAAAAGAAAGAAACCAAGGGGAGAGTGTTTAAAAGAAAAGGAAGAGGGGACCAACTCATTAAAGGCATGCAAACTAAAAAGTCCTCAGCAAAGGGCAATCATGACATTGTTCAGACATCCTCGAGATTAATAGGAATTTTCATCCTCCAACAAGGCCTTTAAAACATCATATGTTGCCAAGATAACATGAGCTGCTCCTGACACAGACATCTCTTAAGGATTGACCTTCATGGAGGACAACGCTTTTTCAAGTGTTTTCCCTGGAGTTGATATCCATTCCTACACAGAGACTTCAGTTTTACCTTTCTTATGTAGTCCGCAAAGACATACCTCTATGTCTCCAAGAACCAAGAATAGGCACTGTTCCCTACTAGGGTGTTAATGAAGCAGGAAGTCTTTACCCTTACTCTCTAGAAGACTTGGCAAAGTTAAGTCTGGCCAACATTCTCCCTGAACAAGGAGACTGGTAAACATATCCCATTATAGGTATTAGAGAGAGAATAACAAATGCATTAAGTAGATTGGGATATTTTTTAAAGCCATCCAAGATTCAGGGACAAGAAAGAGTCGCTTCTTTGAAAAGGTGATATCAGGTCCCAGTCTAGAGATAATGGGTGGAGGACTTTCAGGTGGAGAATGAAACAAGAAAAGAATAGCACCCAGGTAAGCAAAAGAACTAAAAAGTTGTATGACAGAAAACTCAAAGAAGGAGAAATAGAGAAGTGGTTAATCATATCAAGTACATCAGAAATGTCCTAAGAATCTAATGGACATGAAAATCATCCACTAGATTGTGCCGTTAATTTAGCGACAGCAGTGTACTGGTAACTCAGGTCTGAATAATGTCCATGGATGGTGAAGTTGGAAGACAGATTATACAATGTATAGCAAGGAGTGAGCTAGAGGAGAGGAAATTAACAGTCTACATGAATAACAGTGCTTCTCAAAGAGAATTACCTACAACAGCAGCATCAGAATCCCTGAACATTCTCTCTCTCTCTCTCTCTCTCTCTCTCTCTCTCTCTCTCTCTCTCTCTCTCTCTCTCTCTCTCTCTCTCTCTCTCTCACACACACACACACACACACACACACACACACACATTCCCCCAGATGACGCTGATGCTTGCTAGCATTAAAGAACCATTGGTTCTTGAGACGTACTTGAAGTGTTTAAGAATAATGAAGAGGAATTTTTACTAAGTATTTACTTAAGACTATTAGGAAAGAGTCTATATTAACAGCATTGTGTTAATCAATGAAATATTCTTAATGATTTCCGATGATGGTTAAAGGAGCTCATCTAACAGATAAATTTAGTTATCAGTCAACCCAGGAAATTCCTAAAAGCAGGTGTCTAAAGAGTTGAGAGAAACACTCCAAATCCAGACAAAGTAACAATGCAATTTCAGATTGCAGACCAAAATTTATTTCATTAAATGCAATCAATCTTGCCTTTTCTGGAGTCAGGAGCATATGAATGGCAAAGAAAAGTCTATTCAACAAATGGTGCTGGGAAAATTGGACATATGCCTGCAAAAAATGAAATGGGATTCTCATAACCATCGTATATACAAAGCAACTTCAAATCAAAGACACCAAACAATAAAATACATAGCAGATAAGGTAGGAAAAATGCTTCATGACGTTAAATTCAAGGAAGTCTTTGGGAAAGAGTTACCTACAGCAAAAGAAAGTAAAGTAAAACTAAGCAATCAGGACTATACCAAACTAAAAACATCCATATGGTGAAACAACTACTAAAACTAAAAGATAACCCACTGAATGGGAAAAGATTCACACAATATGTCAGGCATGAGTTTAATTTCAAAACTGTATAAAGAGCTCACAAACCTCAACAATGTAAAAGTAAATGACCAATTCAAAAAAATGGACAGAAGAACTAAATAACACCTAACTAGAGAGAACACACAGAGGGCCTACAGACAAATGAAAAAGTGTTCAACATCACTCATGAGAGAAATGCCAATCAAGCCAAAATGAGATATCACTTCACATCAGTGAGAATGACCTATATCCAAAAGACTAGTAATATCAAATATTAGGGATGATGTGGAGAAAAAGAAACCCTCCTATATTGTTGGTGGGAATGTAAATTAGTGCCAAACTTTCGGAAAACCTTATGAAGATTGCTCAAAAATATATAGATGAATCTACCATTTAATCCAGCAATCCCACTTCTAGGCATATAACCAGAGAACACAAAAATTCTAATCAGAAAAAAATCTGCACCTCTGTGTTGTAGAGAAGCACAGTTCACAAAAGACAAGACATGGAAATAACCTAATTGTCCATCAACAGATGACTGGATACAGAAGTTGTCATCTACATACTCAAGGGAATTCTATGCAACTGTTATAAAAGATGAAATTGTGCCCTTTGCAACAATGTGGATGGAAGTGGAAGGGATCCTGTTAAGGTAAATAATCCTGAAAGAAAAAGGAAATAAAAGTTGGTTTCACTCATATGTGAACTACAAAGGAGTAAAACAAACACATAAACCTCAACAAAATTCACTGGATGCAGGGCTATTACTACTGGTGGGGAGAAGAAAGGGAAGAAAGAAGTTAGCAAGGTGGTAAAGGGCACTAGAAAGCTGGTGGTGTGTGTGGTAGGACATACACACAGACTGAGGTGCAATTCAATATCCTAAAATGAATATAGCAATGTAAACAAAAGAAAAAATAAAATAATTTAAAATACATCTTGTCCTTTCTGGAAACAAGAACTTGGCAGTATATATAAAACCATGTAAGCAGAGTGGGATTGCAGGACCATGAACATTACTGATAAGGTAGTAGAGGGGAAGCAGCAGTCAAGAAAGGGGACGGGGGAGTAAGAGGTGATGGAGCCAGATAAGAAGCATCTAAGGTAAAGACAGAGCACTGGACAGCCCTCATCAGTGCCAGGTGGGGCCACATACTGTGATCTGAGGTGGGGTCACAAGCCTAAAGTTCCTGAGACATCTGAAGTCTGCTCTAGGCAACTGAACTGGCACTAGCATCATATTCTGAGTGCTAAGGGCCCTAGAGTTTCCTGCCTAAATGCCTCCAATTTTGACACAAGACTCTGTACTTGTTTCCTGGGTCTCACCCTGCAAAGGCAAGCAGTGGGTGGTTCTTTGCTAGCAGTATGGTGCTTGCACAGCTGAGCTGTTCACGACTTGTATATGAGACTCCCTGCAGAGCAAAGAAAGAACTAGGGATGAAAAGAGATGATTGGGGGTTGAAGAGCACAAGTAGGGAGGCTGAAGGACATAAAAATGGCTCTTCCCCACAAGGTGTGTGGTGAATTGTAGTTCTAGCCTGGCCTTCTGGATTATGATGAAGGAATATTTGCCAAGATAGACAGAACATATTTTAATCAATAAGATATTAATTTTTTATCTGCAAACACTTAGATGGTGTATGGTCCCCAGTCATAATATTGCCCCAGGCCCCACACTCATTAGGGTGGGACTGATAATACTACGATGAATAGTATACCATATTAATAAAGATTTTCTTTTGCGAATTAGTATATTGCCCTTATTTATAAATAAATCTCTGGTGAGTTTCCTGATTACAAACCAGTTCCTTAACATTCAATCACTTGAGGTCCCTATTCTGTGTCCTTCATAAGCAGACCCAAGTCATGGGGATCATATGAACGCAATGACACCCACATGCTTTGTCTCAGTGCTAGCTAGTGTCTTGGATAACCATGATCCTGTCTTTCAGAAGGGTAAGAAAGAAGAGCAGAAAAGGGCTGTAAATTAGAGCACTAAAGAAAATATACAGAACTCTTTTTTCTAACACATGAAAAATGCCAGCCATTACTTAGCCTTATTTTAAAGATTTAGAACTAATGGCAAGAATGCAAAAGTTAGAATGTATCAATTTGGAAAAAGCTGTTATCCAGTACTAAGTGTCCCTTAGGTGAAAATATGGAAAATTGTAATAGAAATACAATATATTACACAAATAGAAAATTATGTGGGCGATATAAAAGGAACAGGTTGGAATCTACCTAAGTTCTAAAAATTAGGACTGTCCTATTGAAATCTTTTTTTTTTTTTTTTCATTACTTACCCAGAGTACTTAACATGACTAAAGCTGACAGGGAATGTGGGCCCTATATTGCCGTTAAGACCACTGCCTGTGGGACTGCTTCGGGCCTATAACAGCTGGAGAAGCAGATAATCTGCACTGTTCTCTGGGGACTTAGCAACCTGAGATTGTTTTTTTAATAGAAATGGTTTATTATAAAGGTAGGTCATTTTAACACTTCTCAAAGCCAAAAGGCAACACTTAGAACACGTGACACGTCAGAATCAGATGTTCTCTGGAACACGCAGCTTGAAAACACAATTTTCCTATTTGAGCTAAAAATCACAGGGAATATTCTAGACCATGGCTCTGTCTCTTACAGATAAATATTTGAACACTAGTGGTAATCGATTGAAGGAATACCATTTACACTTGTCAAATCTAATTTTTAGAAAAAGCCCAACTATCATCTCTTTTACCCTATACTAATTTCATCTGCAGGCATAAGTAGAGGGTAGAAAAGAAAAGCCAACACAGAGAAAAGGCGGGGGATACAGACAATAAAGTAACACTAATATTATATCATACTTGGATATACTATTCCCCTACATAAAGGATTTTTGCATGTCCTGTCACTTACTTCTAACAGTTAGTCAGGAGTTTGATATTACTACATTTATTTTTACTGAAGAAAAAAATCTGAGTTCACAGTTAAGTGACTAGACCCATATTATTCAGTAAAACTCTGAAAATTGGGCCAGAGTCAATGAAATATTTCCCAATCACAGAGTCATAAGATGAACAACTTTATTAATGCTGCTACTGATGACATTTAACATCATTTGATGCCTTGCTAAGTGTTATGCAGTATAATATTTAATTCACACAAACCAAATAGGAATAGTCATTGTCTTGCTTTCCCAGACAATGAGATAGAGGCTATGTGACTTGGCCAAGTCACCCCAATACAAGAAATCAGGAAGTCAGAACTGGCCAGATCCACTTACCTTTGCATTTCATTGTTATAGCCCCATATGAGTGCAGACAGGTAAAGTTTCCCTGCCCATTTCTGGTTTTCAAACATTATGAAGGAACAAGTCATGGTTATCTTTTTGTATTCCTCCAATGCAGATTTTTTTCCTGCTTCTCTTCCTTCCATAGAAGTCAGCCCCAAATACTTTTAAAATAAAAAAAGTAGCTTTCTTGGTGCATGCAGGGCAAACATCAAATTTCACAACCTCAACTAGAATTTTAAGTATTCTTCATTGGTCTATATTTCCCTCCAATATAGGTGCTTCATACCCTAGGGAATTAAACAATGGATCTCATTAAAAATGCATTGTCCTGTTCTAGTCCATGTAGGCTCTCCGAGATCTCACTGAAGGATAGAGCCTGTCAGCTACTTACGATTATCTAGTCTTACCCTCTTTCAGACAAAAGAACAATGGTTTCCGTGACCAGCTAAAAGCTATGTTTCCAAACAGAGACGGTCGTCAGGCACAGTTTGCCTGGTGATACCTGGGAGAATTTTTCTTTCCTGATCAGAACTTCTCCAAACTTTCTTCTTGTGTTTCTCTTCTTTCACTTTCAAGGCTCAGGAAAAATTAGAAGAGTGATGTCTGGGATCCATGAGGTTAAAGTCATATGCTAAAAATGGAGGAGCAGAAAAAGAGAAAGCATATAGATTCTGTGGGCACCAAGAGCCCATGTAACTCTCCTGGATGGCTGATATTTGCTCTATTTTTTGATGAGAGTAAAATAAAACCTTATTTGGATAATTGACTATGATCTGTCTCATGTAGTTGAAAGCAATCTTATCTGACACACTGTGTTAATGCTGAGATAATAGTATAACCGTTTGGGTACAGCAACAACAAAAGCAAATCCAATAGCAATAACATCAAGAGCAATTATATCAGAAGGTACACACTATCATTTCAAGAGTATGAGTTTATACTCCAAAAATGAGAAATCAATGATGATTCCTAAGGGTTTGTAGGAAAGGGAATTGATTGACAAGTGATAGAATCAATAGACAAAGCAAAGAGGTATTAAATGAAAATACAAGAATAAAAATATATAAACATATACAACAAACATGTATATTTTACTTGTAAGTAATTTTCTATTCATGTTTAATCCTATATATGAATAAATCACATATAAAGAAATTAACTCTCTGGATGGAACTCTACTTAAAGGCAAAATTGTGAATTTGGGAAATGCTCTGACCGATCCCTTCTGTTTTTTTTTGCTACTTTCCTTTCGATTTCTAATAACTTGAGTTCTTCTGAACCCTCATGAATTTTCTTGTAGTGCATCATATGTATGTCCTCTGGTTCAGTTGAGGAAAACCCCCAAACTCCATTGTCCTTTTCTCCAAAATTTCAGAACCCGGCACCTTGCTAAGAATATGCTAAAGCACACTGATATATGAATTCAAAATAAAAATCCCACCTCCTCTTATTTAAAATACCTCTGAACACCTAGTAGGTCTTCAAGACATGATGAATCACGTGGTTTTCAGGAACCATGGCACCCCAATGGATCTTTCAGCACCCCTTAAATAACCTTCTGTAGGGAGCTGCTTATCCCTATAAGCAGAACCAGCTCTATCCCCAGGGCAGAAGGATCACACAGGTGATGGTTTTACAGCACAGTCACTAATGAGCCCTGTCCATAGACAAACTCCTTCAGAAGAACCCCAAAGGTATCTTTTCCGGAACTTTTGCTACTCGGCTCTGCATGGTTCTCTGGTGAACACTATAACTCCAAAACTGTCTTCGTTTATTTTAATCATTTGATCCTAGACCTAGAAACCCAGCAGTTTCTATAATTCAATGCATTATTTTCTTTCGCATCCCTTTATTACACTTGTTTGTGTAGTCCCTTAGGTTATATGGATTTTAATGGCTATTAGAGGAACTTTTATTTCTATTTAATTGAAACTTACTGGTCAGACAAAACATTCTATGTAATTGTTCACATGGGATGTTAAAAATAAAATCCATACTCTTATTTTCCCAGACCTAAGCAGATCTGTATGATTTTCTTTAACTTTGACATGCACTTTTTTTCCAAACAAACCCTAAACTAAATGATCCCACTAGTCTAGCTGAAAACTCTGAAAGGGAAAAGAGTTGTTGTTCTCGAGATTCTTTTGTTACTTCAGCCTTTATTTTTTTCAATTGATTAGCAGATGAGAAATTTGAACCTTCATTTAAAATCTCCATGATGGATGATAGTTAAAAATCAAATAGTTCTAATTCCTTACAGCTCTCTTAATGACTTTTTATAACTGCATCTATTTTATCCATTGTTCCCACTTGTTCCTCACTGTAGAGGATGGAATCCAGCATTTGCTAAAATGAAGTACTCAAGAAACAATTACACTTAATGTGTATTTTCTTTTTTTCTGTCTCATAGTGTATTGAAGTTATGGATTCAGACAGAATCCCCTTGCAAATGTGGACAGCAGACTGCACTCTGTCTTTTCATGCTGTCATATTCTTTTGTTGATATCTCTGTTTTAAGATGAGTTTGCCCCATGCATCACCAATTGTCTTTTGTTTTCACGCTGCAGGGAAGACTGGGCTAATCCATATGTCACTATGAAACTTCAGGCCTCTCTGTTTGACAGGTAGCAAGCCTGACAGCAATCTATTGAAAGTGCATTTTAGACAGCAATCTATTGAAAATGCATTTTAGACTATCATTTTTCCAGTCTAATTTACTCTTAATAAAATGACTTTGAAGACAAAGGGTCCACTCTGTTAGTTTCTTTCAGATAACTGCATTTTGAGAAAGACACATTGACAGTTTTCACAAATACAAAATGATGAAATTCCCTTGAGAATAAAATAAGATAGCTTCACAATAAATAGCATCTTTTAGCCTAAATGATCCCAAAGCGCTTTGGGAACTGTGGTCATTGACTCCCTGGGGTAGAGAAGCAGCTAGACATTCATCCAAGCTCTAGAGCAAAACACATTCTTTTCTGTGCAGTGGGAAAACACAGCCCTCAGTCTTCAGCCTTCATGCACACATTCCTCTACAAAACAAGAAATATCTAGGTGTTCTTTGGATACGTTTATTCATTTCATAATTGCCAAAAACATTCTACAGAAGTGCATACATGCAATATATAGTAAAAGTATACACACAAAATTAATACTGTATTTATTCAAATCTAAGTAGCACCCCAATTTCACAAAAGGTTTTCCTGAAAAAATAAAAAAAAATTTACAAGGCACCTTTGAATGTAAGCTGCACCCGATTTGGGGGAACATTAAAATGGCTAAAAAAGTGTGGCTTAGAATCAAATGAATATAGTAATTAGCATCAAATTATTTCTTAACATGACTTCATTATTTCTAAATTTTGAAGGAATATTGCATTATTAAATATAGGTTTAAGGTGTTCATGATTGTAAATCAAACTCTATATAAGATACATGAAGTTTACCATCACCAGTCTAGTTCTTCCTTCATGACTTCACTATTTTTAATTCGCTTAATGCTATGCATTTACTCATAGATCATTTCTTCCTCTTCCAAAGAAGAATAAGTTATTAAAAAAAATTGATATCTACCTTTCCTTTATTCATTTTATTTCAGGCTGGCAAAGTCCTTAGTCACTTTATACCCACATTTCCAAATCTGAAAAAGCAACTTCTTTTCACATGAAATCTTGACTAAATTTTACCAAATGGTTGCCTAAACATCCAGCAAAAATTATTAATTTGTAAGGTGTGTGATATGTTTAAGTCTTCAAAGTATTACTTTAAAAAAATCCTCAAAATTTCTTAAACTGTATTATCAATAACATAAATGTAAAATAAGTTGGTTTAAGAAAAACCGTTCTGCCGTTAGAAAGTGATGCAAGAAGATATCTTTTTAGTTCATTTTATTAATGCTTTAATGATCACCACACTATTTTTGCTTTATTAATGATCATTAAAACTTTAAATTTAAGTGACATGTTAAATGCATCCTAAAATTAGAAAAAAATGATAACTGTTGTTGAGCTGTTATGCCGGATACATAGATTGGCTATGACTGGATTAGGATTTTGGTCAGTGTGAACTATTGTGTTTCTACTCTTGAAAACAGGTTGTGCTAGAGGATAGTGAAACAAACACAGTGAAAAGAAGGGTCTTGGGAATATTCATGTCCCTCATTTTTCAATGTCTGTCATAGCCTTTTGATCAGATTCTAAAAAAGGAAAAAGTAAAAAATAAAGATCTTTTCCTAAGAAAGTCTTCTCTCCTCCCCCCACCCCCAACCTCTGATTAAATTCAGCACTATATATTCTGGGAGGTTGACGTGGGAATTTTAATTTCCATTGAACTTGCTGCTGTGATTTATAATTTCAGAGTGGAGGAATATTTGGATTCTTTTCCCCAAAGACAGTCCCTCGTACTTGGAATATAATGTTTTGGTGCCATCTGGTGGAGTACATGCAGGCTAGCCGCTTCACTTGATTTAAAGAAATGTTTCAGAGGAAGGAAGGACCACAGGAAAAAAGAAAGAAATTAATCTCCTCAAATGATAAAATAAATGTGGAGCTCACCTTTAGACATGCCGGAAATTTTTGATGAGTTGGAGGGGCGAAAGGGAGGGTGAGGGGATGAGAGGTGATGATGGCAAACTAGCAAGGCTGAAGCTAGGACAGGGCAGATGCACAGCTGTCGTCAGAACCAGGAGGCATCAGGCTTAGGGAGCTGAGTCAAGGTCAGAGCCTAAAGCTTCTAGACAACAGAAGTCTACTGTGTAGGCTGCCATATTTATCCTGAGGCAAAAACAGGACACTGGGATGTTCAAAACAGGACAGAGTTATATGCTGAAGACGAAGGGGAGGAGAGGTGGCAGAATAATCCAAGCAGGAGTAGAGCAGCCACCCCAGCAATAAGTCAGTGCTATGCTAATTTTGTCAGCAGTCACATGGGAACAACATGTGGTCCAATGGGACTTCAATAAAAATGGCCAAGTCTGGTGCAAGGAATTTTGGCACCTTAGGCAAAAATCCAAATTTGGTACTCCATAACCAACCCCAATGCCGGAAATGCCCAATATCCCCTCCAGTGCCAGAGATAACCCTCACAATGCCAGAAATAAGCCCACAGTGCTTATCTGTAACTGGACCAGCTGCGGTGTTCTGCTCCTTTTGAAGAAGCAGACCTGAGGGCTGGGATCATCTTCTCATAGCTCCTGTTTCCTCACAGGTGGCAGGAATGATAGGAGCAACAGCAGCAGTCAACCACAGTCAGCGTTGGCAAGAGCCATCTTTAACATCTGCATTAAAGATGACCCTGATTTATTAAAAATGGGGCAAAATCGACCTTTATATTAAAATGACTAGACAGTTGGAAAATATGAAAAAATGGTACTGTCCCATTTAAAATAGTATATGTGGTGAACCTGCTACTGTGGGCAGCTGGGCAGGTTCCAGGCTGTGCAGATGGGGGAGGTCAAACCCGGGTGGGGGCATGTCCAGTGGGTGGCCCTGGGCGGCAGCACTTGCTTAAAGTTTCCCCACTGTAAAACAGTTGAAACTTGAACAGGAAAATTAGTTAGGTGTCCGCAGGGACAGAGTTGAAAGGTCATAGCTAAAATCCTATCGCTAAAAATCTTTGAAGTCTCCAATATGCCTTAACTCAAATTCATGATTTTTTTTTTTTTAAGGAAAGGTGAGGGCAGGAATGAAGGTGAGTAGCAAGCAGGAAGAGAGAGGAGAAAGAAGCAATTTTTATATATTTTATTTAGTTGTTCACACTGGTTGCTTAGCCCCAGGCCCGGGACTCAAACCAATAGGTATGTGGTCTGTTCCTTCGAAGGCCATTGACCTAATAGCTGCTCCAACAGGGTACACCAAATTCAGGGTTTTCTCTGCCATCGTCAACCCTATCTATCCTTAAAAAAGTGAGATAAAATAAATTTCACTTTCTGTATCCTATAGAATTCAACATTCCCTGAATATCTCTTGAAATTGTCTCTTTCTCTTCATTACTATTACCAGCTGCTATTACAAGCAACTGCTGTCACCTTATTGACAGAATGACTGAATAATCCCTTGACTCACACATCTCCTTCCACTTCTCTCACTTCTGATCTCTCCATAGTGTAGTCAGGGTTCTATTTTTAAAATATTTTCAGTATTTTAAGATATCTATAATTTTGCTGCCACCCTTGATTAAAAAGCTTTTGATAGAATTCCTTGCTTTCAGGATAAAGATAAAATGCTAACAAGTACTGCATGTCTCTCCTCTAACTTTCCAGTCTTAACACTCTACCCTGCTCCTCCCTGGTGCGCTCAATTCTGAGTATTCTGACTTTTTTTACAGCCCATTCTTCCACCTACCATAGGACCTTTGAACATGCTGCTTATGCTGCCTAGCCACTCTATTTCCCCCCCTTCATCTTGTTGATTTTTATTCATCTTTCAGAAAACAATTCAAGTCCCTGATTCTCTCCTGACTCTTTTAAGTCTAAGCCCTTCATCTTAATCTCCTTAGCTACAAATTCCTTTCATTGGGGCAAAAAGCATGCTTGAAATTTAATTCTTAGGAATTATTTGAATATCTATCTTCCCCATTAGACTGAGGATTTTCAGTTCACCACTGTATGTCCTGAACAAACACAATCCTGGGTTAATATATATTTACTAAAGGAAAAAAAGAACAGAGGGAGCATGGAAGAAAATGACAGGAAATTATAAATATGAATACTGTGGTAAAATCTAAATATTTTTCTAAGAATTCAATGTCTATAATTAAAATATATTCTAGGAAGGCTATCCTGAAACTTGTTCATGCTCCACTGTAGGTTATATGAAAACCTTCCTGCAAACCCTGTCAACTAAGGGCCCTGTGTAATGTAGTAATTAGGCATGGTGCTGATCTCAGCTTCTGTGCTCACCAGCTAAGAGATCTGAGGCCAACACCTTCACCTTTGTAAGGCTCAACTTTCTCTTTTTTTTTTAAGGGAAAGATACAGGCAGGAATGAAGATGAATAGGCAGACAGGAAAAGGGAGGAGAAAGAAACATTCATTTATTTTGTTGTTCTTTGTGGTTGTTCCCCCCAGCCCCTGGTCTCAAACCTGGGTCCTTGGGATGTATGTGGACTATATCCTGGTAGCCTTATCCACTAGACCACCAGAGTATGCCTCACTTTCTTATCTGAGGTTGATCATACTTGTACCTTTGTATCCGCTTCACAGAATTGAGAATATGACATGTAATACAAATGAAACATTCAGTTAAAAAAAAAAAAGATCAATCAATGTTGCCGTTTAAACTCTGCTGTAATACACTCATCCATGAGTGTCAGCTTCAGACACATTTCCTTTGCCTGTTTTACCACTCCTTCTCCACCACTGCTACTGGGCATGTCACCACAAACTCTTCTCATCTTTAAAGGCAAAATTTAAATGCTGCCTCTTTCTGTCCCTTTCACAACAAGCAATTTGTGTTTAATGAATGCATCCCATGCTGGTCCATCCACACTTTATAAACTCACGCATGGCACTTGCAAAAGGTACATGGGGCAAATGCCAACATGTCAGATCCTGATTTCAGAAAAGTGCTTAAAATTGAGCTGTAGTACCAAGAGACTAATTTGAAACTAGATAAATATGGCTTGCACACTCTCCTCAAACCTACCATTTACAACTATTGTAATAATACTGACATTTATTTAACACTTGTCATGTGCCAGCATGTAGCTATTTAAAAACAAATGCACTCAGTATTTCTGGGGGTATATTAAGACAGCAAGCAATTAGAGGCTAAGTCATATAGACCAGCAGCAGTAAAAAAAAAAAAGAAAAACATGGACTGAGGGAGAACAATACACCACCTTTTGCATTGGCAGCAGACTCTTGGTGGGGGTCCATGACACATATACAAAAATGACCAAAGTCAGCCTTAAGCACACATATGCCCTGTGGCCTAAAGCCCTGTCTGCCTGCAACAGTGCCAAACAAGACAGAACTTTCCTACCCTTCCCTCCCATATTCCAGATGAGAGAGAGAAGATCAAGCTTTAAATGAATTTGGAGTTCTTATTTTTATATGGGGTCAAGCCATTTTAAAAATTGAGGTAGTGTTGGCAGCCTTAAATATCTGAAAACTTTTCAATATCTAAGTGAAGCAGAAAAATAATCAGTTAGCTTGTGCTTTTGACCAGCAGCAGAAGAACTGCCTTACTAAATAAAATGTAGAGGAAAATGAGAGATAAAAATAAGGATGCTTTCTAGGGCTTGAAATTACCTAAGTATCCATTGACAGGTGAGAAGATAAAGAAGTGGCATATTTATACACAACGGAAGATACTCAGCTATTAAAATAAGAAAAAATTCTGCCATTTGCAACAACACGTATGAACCTAGAGGGGACTCTGCTGAGTGAAATTAGAGGAGAAAGACAAACACTGTAAGATCTTACTCATATGTATGTGGAATGTAGAGAAATCAAACAATGGATGAACTAAATTAAACAAAAAAGAAAGCTTTAGTCTATCAAAGTCATATTAGGGGAGAATTGGAAGAGTGGGATGAGCAAGTAAGGTAAAAGGGATCACTTGTTTGATGAAGGATAAAATGGGACTGGTAGTGGTAAACTTAATATATTATATACAGATGTGGGTTTATAATGATACTCACCTGAAATCTATATAACGTTATAATGTAATGTTATTTACCATAATAAAATATTTTTTAAAACAATAATAAAATTAATTTTTTTCTGATAATATCTTGTAAGTCCTGCTTGATCAATATACTAGTCACTTATTATTTACTTTGATTTTCATACTACTGTGTAGATCTAGTATTATTCATGTTCTATTTGAAAGACGAGGAAACTGAAGCATAAATTTCCGTAAGACGCTGAGATTCATGACTTGAACTCAGTGTTTGAAACCAGATTATATTCAACTACTCTGTTAGAGGTGCTTCCATATAAATACCATCTTTTGCATGAACATTAAAATCTTTACATTTTATATGTAGCATTTTCTTCTCTTCTCGTCTACTAGGATTCTATACCAAAGCTTATTTTATGGGATAACTGAAATTTGATAACACACCTGGATATCCCAGCGCCTGTAGTCCTTCTCCCCTAGAGTACCATGAGGTCGCTTTTTCCCTCTCTACCCACAAAGGGGCTGCCATGGGGCTCTGGATAAAGATCTCCACTTCTCTGATGTCTGCAAAATTATTTTCCTTTCTGAACCCAAGAAAAATTGCTCTTCAAGAGTCTAATACTATCTCTCCAATTCTCTTCTAAAAAATGTTAGAGCCAGAAGTTCTTTGTATGGTATTAAAAAGTTGGATTTCCAGTTTCCCTTTAAATAGTGGAAGCCTGGCTGCTCTGGACTCACATCCCATGGAATAGCAAGGGCTCTGTAGCGGCTGTCTTCTTTACCCAAACCACACACCCTCATGGACACTTCCAACTCACTCCTCCCATCACTTTATCTGCCAGACCCTTTGTGTGTTTGGATTTGTTAATGTTGGCTTACATTTTTGGAAACAAAATCCAGGAATTTGTGCTGTGACTTTTTTGGAAAGTGTCGTAATCCTCCCCAGAAGGGATGAAACAAGAAGCAACCTGCATTTCTGGATGAACGGTTTGGGGGTGGGCATTGGGGGTAGGCAATTCAAGCAAAGAAAGCAAAAAACATCAAAATCTGAGTCTGCTCAACTCTGTTACTACTCACTATGGAAGGAAATTTGCTTTCTCTCCTTGCACACCTGAGTTGTTTTTCTGAAATACACATCTGCCCACTGAAACATACTGGTTCTATTCAACGCTCTACAGTGCCAAAGGAGGCCTTCAATAAATATTTACTGAAGCATTACTCTGTTGTTCCCAAGTAGATTAGTCCAATATTATTTTTTAAATACTTGAGATTCACATCCATGTCTGAACAGAGATAAGAGTTTGTTCTAGAAAATTTAATTGTGTGTAGACTTAAATGCCCTAACAAGTTTGCCAGCTCCCATTCTTTGGAATTGCTGAAGTACACAGTGAGCAAGACACATTTGATTGATGGCTAAGTAATTAGTTCTCTGGGCCTTCCTTAGAATATGATTAAAAAGGGTGTTTTTAGAGAATTGTCACTTTGCTAGGTAGGCTTAGGTAGGCTAGCCTAAGGAGGTACTGAAAAAGAAAGCTGGGGACACTTCAGCAGACCTGACCAATGAAGCATACTTTCTTATGACCAAGAAGCAGAACCAAAAAGGCAGCCCAGTCCAGCCAGCGCAAACGATTGGTTGTACAGGCGCACTATTATAGCCACCTTGGAGTGACCTTTCCCTTATTATTATCTATTTAATAATATTGTATATGGGCCCAGACATGAAGCTCATTGTAGCAGAGTGAATTATGAGTAAGGAGCATACGCAATAAAGGAAATGCCTATTCCAAGAAATGACCACCTCTTTCCTGGAAATCCCTGCTTGGGAATGCCCCAGAATGCCCCTGGGGGAGGGACAACAAAGGTACCCCCTTTACAAACACATGTGCCTTAAGCATGCAATTACTGGCATTCTCTCAAACTCCGCACATTTCTTATCACTTTGAGGAGTGTACTATTTCTCTTGCTTGTTTCAATAAATTCCCCATTTAATCTTTTGTCTGCTGGGTTTTGCATTAATTTCATACAAGGGTTGCAAGAACTTGGAGTCGGGCTCCAGTCCCTTCCGGATCTCTCACACTAACAACTTTACCCCAGATGTTTAATCTGTACAGATCAAATTCAGACAAAATAGCAAAGGATTCTGAAGAGTTACCTGGGTAATTTCAGTAACCTGTCATTTTCTAACAACGATCCTGACTTGTCAATAAAAGAAGGATTTTTTGACTAAAATTTCCAAGAAATTGGTGCCTGTATATCTGACCCAGGAAAGAGAAAATGATAGCAAGAAGTGCCTAAAATAAAATACACTCACTCATAATATGAAGATGTTTTAAGGGACCGATTGCCCTCATAGTCAATTATAGACTGTCGCTCCAAGAATTTTCTCTAATGCTGGCTTTTGCTACTGGTCTAGCTCAGCTGCGCCAGCTTTCCAAACCATTTTCCTTTTTCTTTTTTAACTTTTTCCATGGGATGAAACACCTCAAGGATTGATTCAGTATAAAATCTATAAAAACAAATATTTGAGTCATTACATTTTCAGATCGCACCTGTTGTTTGCAAGACCAGGTCCTTTACTACAGAGGTAGTACTGGCCTAAAAACTAGGCTTGGCAAATACAAGGATTGGTAATAATAATGGGTATTGACTGGTTATCCATCAAGTAGTAAATATTTTGCTTATGTTTAAAATATTATCTAATCAACTCTGACTATAGCTCATGTTTTTTTAAAGGAGGAATTAAAGCTCAAAAATAGAAATGTCTTGTTTCAAGTCACATGATAATTGAATTATGAGTCAAAAGCAGATAATACACATTCAAATAATATAGCATTATATTAAACTGCTTTTAATTCAGGTTCTAATTCACATTGCACCCCTAAGTCTAAAGCTTTGCTGGTACCTTTTACTCTAGAGAGGACCAGAGAAGGATCTTGGCATTAGGGCTTTTGATTAAGAGTTAGAGAGATGCTTTCTTCTTGTACTTGCTTGAGGGGAGAAATAAAATCTGAAATCAAAAATCTGAGGATTCACCACAAAAAAAACCCCACTTCGAGTCACGGACAGTAGCCCCATTATCCTAACATTAGCCTCAAGCCACACTCTGGCCTGTAACTGTGTTGTTCAGAGCTGAAGTGCACACAAGTTGCTTTTATTCATTTCAGAGAAGTTAATTAGCATCACCTGTATCACTTAGTTACACCCATGGCATACTGGAACCCTACATCATTTTATCTTAGCTCAGAAATGGGAATTAATGAATTTCTAGGAAAAACAAAGAAAATAAATTGAATTCTAAGTTTTCCTATCGAGTTTTTAGAATTAACAGTTGCAAAGAGTTTCACTCAGATAAGAGTGATTTAGAATCATATATAAACAGGGATACCATAAATCTAGGAATAAGGAAAAGAGTTGTTTTAGTTGAGATTTAAATGAAAGTTTCTAAATATGTTCAATGTTTGGGCACAGTCCTGGGAGAGGACCTGGTTGGAAAGTTGTTCTTTCACATGTAAATTTATGTTAGGCCGAGGAGCATCAGGAATTAAGGTTATTGTAGGAGAATGAGGCTGCAGAAATTTGAGAAATTTTGTCTGAATCAGCTAAATATTTGATACTTCCTAGGCTATAAAAGAATAATACAAGAGAATTTTTAAAAATGGTCATCTTTAACCACTTATATAGGGTCACCTGAGAATGCTTATTAAAAATATAGCTGCCTGAGTTACATCCTCAACCATATCTCTGGGGAAGGAAACCACAAAACCAAATTCTTAACCACAGTCTGCTAAGTGATGGTGATGTACACTAAATGCTGATAATCTCTGGAACTGAGAATATTTAGAATATATATTGATTAGAGTGGCTTGTCTCAAACCACATAACAGGTGGTAAAAATTAGTATAAATGACTACTCTTATGCTAAAAATAAATTTTTAAATAGACAAGAAAAAGACTGGAGTTATTTGTCATTATTGCGTGGTAATCTCCCAGTAAGAAATATGGCACCATACAAGAGAACGCAAGGAAAGCTCATGAACAAAATCACCTACAGGTGGATGTGAGAAGTTGGATGTGCCTATTTTGGTGTGGGCACCATTTTCTAACTAACCATTGCATTATATCTATTTGTTTATATTCAATTATGCATTTTAACCAGCCCCATCTCCTTGGCCAACTCTCTTAGATAATCCAAGGCCAAAAATTATAGTCAATATTTATAGAGCAATTCTCATATAGCAAACACCATGTTCTACACACATAAGTTCACATAATTTCTACAACTCTCTTAGGTAAATTTTATTATTAGTTCTATTTTGTAGATAAAGAAGCTAGAAATTAGAGAACTTCAAGGACTTGTACTTGACCACACAGCCTAAGGAATTGTGCAGCCTGCACTCCTAGCCAGTTCTGTTGATTCCAGACCCAAGATGAATTTCCTCCTAAAAATCCATTTCTTCTGCTCTGTGCTCCACTTCTCACCCTAAACTATACATCATGGCTCAAATTCTGCCATGCTGAATTCTTTTCTGGAGAAGAGGATTGCTAATCAAAATATCATAATTCTCTCTTAAACACTGACTTGCAGGAGATGCTAAACGTCAGTACTTCAGAGTCTTATGGAGAAGAAGAGCCATCAATGGTTTTTGTACAATCTGCTGAACAAGATGAAAAGAAAGCTCCCTAACAGAAAAAAGAATGGAGGTGTGATCGGGGAACATGGATGTGGTCAAGCAGGCAGGACAAGTAAAGGTGAAATATAAAGCTATCTTACTCCCCAAGGAAGTTTGCAGGTTCTGAGATCTTGGGGTCCAGAGAAATGGGACTTTCCAGAGGTGAGAATGTTAATCTGTAAATGTGTCCCACCCTGTGATTTGCCTAAAGTTGGCCCTGAATACATTAAACTACAATTCTACTTTCAAGCTATGTTTAAAAGACTTGAACTTGAGACATAGCTCTTCCATATTCTAGGTGGGTAAAGTTGATCAAATCTCTGTTGTTGGAATCCTCTCCTGGTAGTCATACTTCTTAAGTTTCTGGCTTGTTGGCAATAATCTTAGAATACATGACCCCAATATGTATATATATATATCACACCATGGGAGCAGGCTGGCACTGTCTTAAACTTGACTCAAAAGGAAACTATTTCTAAGATATTATTGATGCAAACCCTCCCACTCTTTCAATATTATCTTCTGCAGTTTTCTAATCTTGTCTCTCCTGTGTCTCTGACAGTTACCATAGTCCACATCCCAAAATGAGCATCAGTAAGTAGAAACTTCTGATATTTGCCTTTTCATAGGCTCAAATTTCTAAAATGCTATAATTATGTTAGAGTATGTTATGAAAAACAAAGCAAAATTTAAAAAAAATCATAACCTAAACCCAGTTCTAGATTGTTTTCAAGTTATTGTGAGTGTGTGTGTGTGTGTGTGTGTGTGTGTGTGTGACACAGGAAGCTTTGTTTCTTACATGGACCACAAAGCAACATAGTTTTAAAAATACAGAGTTTAGTTGTATTTTCCTAAAGAATTATCAGAGAATATAGAAAAACTCAGATTTTCAATCAGATAAACTGGGTTGAAGCCTGGGTTTAACCATCTACTAGGTATATGACCTTGGATAAATTAATATTTCTAAGCCTCATTTTCCACATCTGTATTATGTATTTACCGCGTAGGATATGATGATGGTTAAATATGTTAATACACATGCAATGCTTTTTCTAAAGCCTACCTTAGAGTAAGAACGCTATAGGTCTGGCTAATATTATTAAGGAAAGTAAGTCAAAGGACAAACATTAATATTTCTTTCACCCACCCTTCCTAAAGTTTAATAGCTTTAACCAAGTACCAGGAAGAATTATGGAATACTCATAATAGTCTCATTTCCCTACAATGTCTTCTTATAATACCTGGAAAATGATTCATTTCAAAAAATGAGAGAATAGAAAGAAAATTATCTTAGCAGCTCACCTTATCTTTCTCAATTTCCTTATCCATAAAAAGGATAAGAATACTTATTAGTATTGTGTAGATAAACTTAGTTTTTATATATATAAATACATCATAATTTATCTGATGTAGTGTAAGTTTAAGATTTTTTATTTCTTCTTTGGAACAGAAATGATTGAAGATGTAAGAAGTAGTTTTAAATTTGAGAAAAAAGAACACTCAATAACTGCCTCATCAAAAAATAGTATTTTCTGTCATATTTTTTCTGTTACTCAAGGTTAACCTACACCACTTCTTTTTTAAACTTTTCAATGGAAATGATAAATTATGAGATTAAAAATATATTAACTATAAGGAAAGAAGATGTCATTATCATTCCAGGGTCTCATTTCTTTACTCTATAGTTTCCCAGTTCAGCCTGTTGAAAATAAAATCACCTGAACCACCAAAAGAGATTACTCTCCAGTCTCTAAATTTAGCATTCCGAATTAGACTTTAGACAGACTTCCTTCCTCTGAAAAAACAATGGTACCCACAGTATAGCATTTAAATTAGTGTTAAATAATGTATACCTTTGCTCAGCTTTTTATACTGAATGGAAATATTAGTAAGTAATATTTTACTAGCACCAATTTGAAATTTAATTACACTTCACATATATAGTGAAACCTGATAAAGTGAGCATTTCTATAGAATACATTTTTTCCGTGTTCTTACACACAAGAAAATTGTTCCTAAGCCTTCTTCTAAAAAGGCTATTTTAGGTCTGTGTGTAGAACCCGGTGGTTTTCCTGAGTAGGTCTTGGGTAGAACTGTTTATAAGGCTGATGCGATTACTGCTACACTTAACACTTGAATGCTCATATATCACAGTCTATTTACTGAGGTGGGTAAAATACTTTAAAATTCATACCCCCTCTTTTATAGAGGGAACAATATACTTGAAGAGAAAAGAATATTATTGGTATATGGTATTTTTAATATGATTTTTGTTTTTAAAGGAAAGGCATAGGTGGGAATGAAGGGACGGTAGCAAGCAAGAAGAGAGAGGAGGAAATATTTTTTAAACATTTGTATTTCATTGTTCATACTGGCTATTTCCTACCAGACCTGGGACTCAAACCCAGAGGTACTTGGCCTTCATTCCTTCAAGGCAGTTGGCCTAACTGCTACTCCACCAGGGCGTACCATTTTTATGATTTTTTTTTTAAGGAAAGGTGCAGGCAAGTAGGAAGGCAGGCAGAAAGAGAGAGAGGAGGAAGAAGCACTTTATTTTATTTAGTTGCTCATCTTGATTGTACTCCCCCCATTCCATCCCAGGTCTTGAATTGTGTTCTTGAGATGTATATGGCCTCATTCTCTAAATGTGATTATTTAAATATAGCACAGTTGTAAAAAGAGAGTCCTAGGATCATGCTGCTGGGTCTAATCAGGTTCTGCTTGTGGTAACTGTGGGATTTTAGGCAAGTTTCTTACTCTTTACTTCAGCCCTTTCATCTTTAAACTCTTAATCATATATGCACAAACACTTTTGGAATGTTGTTGATTTAATTCTTAACTTAAAGATCCCTTAAAGATAACCAATACCAAGGCATAATGACACCCAGAAGAAGAATTTATGCAAATTAATAAACTCATCATTCAATCAATCTCGAATGATATTTTTCCTTTCTAGTAAGAAGATAATAACTTATTCAGTTTGGTTCAATGTAGGCTTTTCAGTTAATGTCTAATTTTAGTCAGATAATTTCTTTCAGGAGTGAAGCTCAAGTTATTACCATATAGAAGCATATTTTAGTGAATGTGTGTTTATATATACACAGTGGTTGTGCTATGAGCGAGTTAACAAAGTTGATTTCCAGAACATTCATGCTCAATATAATTTGCGTATCTGTATGTTGTCATATCTGTCTCCTTCACAATCTGGGAATTAATTTTTTTTTTTTATCTCATAGCTAATGTTTTCTTCAAATGTTAACAGTTTAGTTCAGGTATGAGTGAACTCTCACCCGTGGGCCAAATTTTGCTCATTATAAGCTAAGAATGGTTTTGATAAAATGAGTAGAAAAAAATTACAGTGTGATTTCTCTTATATAAAGTTCCTAGAGGAGTCAAATTCAGAGACAGAAAGAGAATGGTGGCTACCAGAGATGGGGGGAAGGAGGAAATCAGGAGCTTTGTTTAGTGGATTTAGCCTGTTTTGCAAGGTGAAAATAATCTAGAGATGGATGGAGGTGATGGATGCACAGCAGAATGAATGTGTGTAATACCACTGAGCTCTCCACTTAAAATGGCTGACAATACATTTTGTGTTCTTTATATTGGACTGCAATAAAAATGAGGAAAAAAATTAGATATATTTCTAAAAACTTCCATAAAGGAGAGAGAAAAAAAAATCCAGTTACCTTCACAAAAGAAAAAACCCCAGAAGATTCAACCTCTCACCAGCAAAACTGCATGACGGAAAACAATAAAAAGGGGTCAGTTGGAGTGCACCCTTGTGACTCAGGTGGTCGAAGCAGTTAAGGGGCAGAATAGCCCAGGTACATGGGTTTGGGTCCTTGGATCCCGGGTCCTTGGATCCCAGGTGTGGAGGCCAATTTTAAGGTAAAGGATAGATTTGGTCTTATAGTGGTAAACAATGTCTTATATACAGATGCTGGTTTACACATTAAACTTATATAATGTTATAATGCAATATTCCTTCAATAAAATAACTATGCTAAAGTGGTTTTCAGCTTATAGTATTATATTCAGACAAATTACTAACAAATATACAGTGGAAGTCATTTTCAGACAAACACATACATATACACCCCATGCACACTATACAGTGATGGTAACTAAGTGGCTACTATTTATGCGAATACATATTGTTTTTAAAAATATTTTAAACAAATAATTCATTCACGTTTCAAAACTCATAATACGCAAAACAGATACATGATAACATTTCTCTGCAATGCTCTTCTCCATATTCTCAGATTATTCTCAATGTACCTCCTCAGAAGTAACAACTGTTGTTAGATTCTCATGTACCCTCTACATCTTACTATGAAAACCTAAGTAAATTTGAACATGGATTCTTTTCCCTTCTTCTGTACATTTATGCTTGGTTTAATAGCGTGGTTACATAAAGGCCTGAATAACAGGAAGATGGAGCCATATAAAGATGATGAAGAAGAACATACCCAGGAAGAGGAAAGTACGTGGTCAATTGCACTAGGGCTGGAACTGGCTCACGAATTTACAGATCAGAAGATCAAAGTGATGAAATAGAGTTAGTGAGAGAAGGTGTGACAGGGGAATTGGAATAACAGTTGACAGCTGCCCAACCCTAACTTTAGGGGCTGCAAGGAAAATTGACTACCCTGATAGCTATTGCTGACACCCTCCCACCCCAGGTCCATTATGACAGGTTAACCTCAAAAATTGAACTACATGTATCCCCACTTTTCCAGAAGATGGTTAGTTATAGGAACATTAACACCGAATATTCTTCCTATTTTTAAATATTCCCAGATGGTTCACTTGTCCCCTTAAAGTCTACCAAGGAATTCCAAGTGTGCCTGAAAATCAAATAGAAAGTCAACCTACTTGCAAAATTTCTAACTTAATAGAATATTTGCCTATCAGAGACTTTTTAAATCTTTTTTTTTTTTTAAATCACAAAAGGAACATTGCATCACAATGTGATGTAGGTTTCAGATGTATACATGGTAAATCAACATCTGTACAAAAACACTAAGTTCAAAACCAACAGTCAAATTCTATCCCTTATCATATAAAGGATGATTTTCATCTTATTATCCCAAACCCTGTCCCTTCTGGTAATGGCTAATTTGATTCTATAGACTGAAAGTCTATTTTTGTTTTATATGACTCATGTATTTGCTTAGTTTCTCTATATACTACATATGAATGAAATCATGTTTGTCTTTCTCCTTCTGATTTATCTCATTAAACATAATTCCTTCTAAGTTCATTCATGCTATTACAAATGGCAAATTTTCCCTTCTTTAATACTGAGTAGTATTCCATTATACATACATATACAATGGAATCATAGATGAAACATACCTTAGCATCTTCTCTATTCATTCACCTGTAGTTGGACACTTACAGTATTTCCAGCTCTTGGCTATTGTAAACAATGCTGTGATGAAAAGGAGTTCATGTATCTCTATAAATTAATGTCATTGCATTTTTCATATAAATATTCATAAGTAGAAAATGAGATCATAAAGAATTTCCCTTCTCGATTTTTTTTAAAATCCACATACTTTATTCCATGATGGCTGCAAAAATTATTATACAAACATTATATAAGGGTTCCATTTTCTTCATATCATCTCCAACACTTGGTGTTTCCAGACTTTTGGATAACTGCTAGTCTCACAGGTGTGCAATTATAACTCATTGTTTTGATTTGCATTTTCTTAATAATTAAAGATGTGGAAAATCTTGTCTTATGGCTGTTATTCATCTTCTTTATGTCTTTTTCAAAGAATTACCTATTCTGATCATCTGCCCATTTTTAATTGGATTGTTTATTTTTCTGTTGTTGATTTTTATGAGTTTTTAAATATATTTTTAATATCAATGCCTTGCCATATATACAATGTACAAATACCTTCTCCACTTCAGTAGGATGTCCTTTCATTTCGATGATATTCTTTTGCTGTGCAGAAGCTTTTTAGTTTGATATAGTCCATTTTGTTTATTTTGCATTTTATTTCCAAAGTAAAAAAATTGAATTCATTTCTCTTAGATCAATGTCAAGTTGTCTGTCACTTATGTTTTCTTTTATATATTTGATAGTTTTGGAACTTGCTTCAGAGTCTTTTTTTTTTTAAAGGAAAGGTGCAGGCAAGAATGAAGGCAAAGTGGCAGGCAGGCAGGAAGAAAAAGGGAGAAGAGGCATTCTCATTTTGTTTTTATTTAGTTTTTCACACTGGTTGTTTCCCACTGGACCTGGGATTCAGACCCAAGGGTATTTGACTTGTGCCCCTTTGGAGGCTGCTTACTTAATCACTGCTCCACCAGGCTGTGCCTACTTCAAAGTCCTCAAAGTCTTTATTTCATTCTGAATTAATTTTTTGGTTTTGTCTTAGGTAGTGATCTAATTCCAATCTTTGACTTGTGGCTGTCCAGCTTTCTTTACATCATTTATTGAAGGAACTGTATTTTCCCTACTGTGTGCTCTTAGCTCCTTTGATATAAATTTGTTGTTTGGTATGTGTGGGTTCATTTTTGGGCTTTCTAGTCTATTCCATTGATCTTTGTGTCTGTTTTTATTCCAATATCATGTGATTTTGATTCTATAGCTTTGTAGTCTAGTTTGAGTCAAAGAGCATGACACCTCCAATTTTATTCTTTTTTTTTTAGGTTTGTTTTGACTAAGGTCTTTTGTAGTTCCAAATAAAATTCATGATTCTTTTGTTCTATATCTGTAGAGAATGTCATTGGGAATTGCATTGTCTGTATATTAGGTAACATGAATAGTAACAATGTTAATTCCTCCAATCCATGAGCATGGAATATCTTTCTGTTTCCTTGTCTCTTCTATGTCTTTTTGATAATGTCTTGTCATTTTCAGAGTAAAGTTTGCTGCCTTCTTTGGTTCAGTTTATTTCAAGGTCCTTTATTTTTGACAATTGTAAATGGAATTATTTTCCTGAGTTCTCCGTGTAACTTTGTTACTTACATATAGAAATACAACAGATTTTTCATATTAACTTTGTAGCCTGACACTTTACTGTATTCAATTATTATTTCTAGCACCTTTTTACTAGAGTAAAATCAACAAATATTTCACTCCTTCCATGCCAATTTGGATACACTTTATGCTATTTTCTTATCTAATTGCACTGCTCAGCACTTCTAACACCACATTAAATAAGAGTAGAGAGACTGGACACTCTTGCTTTTTTTCTGAGCTAAGAGGAAATGTTTTCAATGTTTCCCCATTGATTATGATGGCAGCTATGAATTTGTCATATATAGCTTTATTATGTTAAGGTATGTTTTATCTATACCCATTTTAGAATTTTTTAATATAAAAGGGTGTTGAATATTTAATGCTTTTTCTGTGTTTATTGAGATGATTCCTTAATTTTTGTCTTTCTATTTATAGATGTGGTGTGTCACATTAATTGATTTGTGTATGTTGCACCATTCTTGCATCTCTCTAATGAATCCCACTTGATTGTAGTATTTAATTCTTTTAATGAATAGCTGAATTTTTTGGCTATTTCTTAAATATCGATTTTATTATTTATTTTGTTTATATTGTATTTATTTTAGGACACTGAAATCACATGTCAGTGTTTTGCTAGTATTTTGCTGAGGAATTTTGCATGAATATTCATCAGAGACAATAGTCTATAATTTTTTGTAATGTCCTCTTATTTCAGAATATGGATAAAGTTGGCATATTAAAGTGTTGGAAAGTTTTCCTTCAACTTTTTTGAAAAAGTTTGAAATGATTGATATTAATTCTTTGAAATTTTGGTAGAATTCACTTGTGAAATCATCTGATCCAATCTAGGGTTTGTTTTTGTTTTTGGAAGAGTCATGATTACTGTTTCAGTATCTGTGTTCGTGATTGGTCTGTTCCGATTTTCTGTTTCCTTCTGATTTAGTCTTGGAATATTATATGTTTCTAAGAATGCGTTCATTTCTTCTAAGTTACCCAATCTTTTTGCCATATGTATTCATAACACTCTCTTTTATGGTCATTTTTATTTCTGTAGTATCTGTTGCAATTTCTCCACATTTATTTTTTATTTTATTTATTTGTAGTTTTTCTCTCCTCTTCTTTGGGGGTCTGGCTAATTACTTGTCTAGTTTGTGTGTCTTTACAAAGAACCAGCTCCTGGTTTCAGTGATTTTTGAATAGTCTTTCTGATCTTTATTTTGTTTATTTTTACTCTAAATTTTATTTTCTTCTCTATAGAGGTTTTTTAGTTTTTTTTCTAGTTCCTGTATGTTTAAGCTTAAAGTTTTTTATTTGTGGTTATTCTTGTTTTATGCAATACACCTGTACTGCTATAAATTTCCCTCAGTGTTAATTTTGCTGCATCCCATAAATTATGATAATTCCTGTCTTTAGTTTCACTTCATTGCAAGTATTTTTCTAATTTCACAGTCGATTTCCTTGTTGGGTTAATAGTTGTTCAGTAAAATGTTGTTTATTATTTATTCCTTTTAAATTTTCCCCTGTTCTCTCTTTTGGTTGATTTCAAGTTTCATATCATTCAGTCATAATCTGAAAAGATAACAGATATGATTTCAAACTTTGTAAATTTATTTAGACTTGTTTTGTGCCCCAATATACGGTTTATCATTGAGAGTGTTCCATGAGCACTTGAAAAGAATGTGTCTATTTTTGAGGGTGAAATAATCTATGAAATAATAAGTCCATCTCATTAATTTTTCATTTGTGGATGTCATTTTCTTGTTGATTTTCTGTTCATTGGCTAATCTGTACATTGCTTTAAGTGGGGTGTTCAAGTGTCCTAATATGACTGTGCTGCTGTCAATGTCTCCCTTTAACTCAGTTAATATTTGTTTGACATATTTGGGTGCTCTTATGTTGGGTACATATGTATGTGTATATATATATATATAAATATATATATGTGTGTGTTATAAGTGTTATGTCTTCCTGTGAATTGATCCCTTTATCATTATACATATTCATCTTATATTGTATTGAATACGAACATATATTTTCCTGCCTTTTGTAATTCTTCCTTGCCTTGGAATAAAATTTTCTATCCCTTCACTTTACGTCTATATTTATGGCTATATCTTGAGTCTCTTGTAAGCAAAATATATGCGAGTTTTATTTTCTAATCCACTAAATTACTCAAATGCTTTTGATTAGTGAATTCAGTCCTTTATATTCAGGTTTATTATTGTTATGTAAGAGATTTCTACTGCCATTTTGACGTTTGTGTTCTGGTTTTATCTATCTGTTCATGCCTGTCAACATTTACTAGAAAAAATTCTCATTGTAGAAAATTCCTTCAGCTTTTATTTGTCTGGTAAAACTTATTTCTACACATATGAAAGTGAGTTTTGCAGTGTATAATATTCTTTGCTGCAGTTTTTATCATAGAATATTTTGAATGCATGTTTTTACTCTCTCCTGGTCTGTACAGTTTCTGGTAAGAAGCTTGAGAAGTACTTTTACTTGTTACTTGCTTCTCCCCCCACACACATTTAATATTCACTTGGAGTTTTGATAACTTCACAATTACATGGTTTAGCATAGTTCTCTTTGCATTTAGATTCCAGGAGCTCTGTGACTTACTGACTTATATTTTCAATTTCTTCCCTAAGCTTGGAAATTTTTCAGGTTTTTTTTTTTTTAGTAATTTATATGGTCTCTTTTCCATATCCTCACCTTCTGGAATACCTATTATTCTTATGTTGTCTTTCCTAGTAGAGTAAAATAGCCCGTGGAGTGTTTCTTCATTTTTTAATATTTAATTTTTCTCTCTCTTCCACCTGGATAGTATCTACATTTCTGTATTCCTTGTCTAATAGTCCATTCCAACATTTGGTCGGTTCTTTCACAGCTTTCTATAATACCCTTAATCTCAATTTTTACATTCATAGCATCCTGAATCTCTGTTAATGTCTTACCTTGGGTTTTAGCTTCTGCCTCTGTTCATTAATTGTATTTTTTTTTTCTGTTTGTTAACTTGTTTAGCTGAATTCTAAATTTTGGGATTATTTTTCTGAGTTTTCTTTTTACCTCTGAGTTTCTTATGATTGCTATTTTGAATTCTTTATCTGATAAAAAGATAAGTCCTCCATGTCTTCAAATTTGGTTTTTGGAGATGTTTCATTGTTTCCTGTAATGTGATAACACCTTGAGGTCTGAGATATTTGTGCTCTCTTTCTTCCCATAGGGTCTTGTAACTGAGCCACTTATCTTTTGTTTTACCAGTGAACAATGCTCTGGTTTTACTAAATATTTGATCCTTGAAAGCTTCTATAGTAAGGATCAAAGAAGACTAAATAGTGGTTTTTGGTTGGGGAATGGTACATAGAATTAGGAGCAGTTATTTTTGTGGGTTTCAGGGGAGGTTCATTCATGTGGTTAACATCAGAGTCAATTTTTCTCAGATTTGGGCTTCTGAATACTATTAAGGTGGTGTTTGTGCTCATCACTACTTGGGTGGGGATTACGAGGGGTAAGAAAGGGGTGTTCCATCCTCTCTGCTATCTTCCTTGTGGTGGTCTCAACCAATGCAAAGGCTAGGATTCTGACCTTAATGTTTCATCTTTGGGCTTCACCCAAGGCAAGCATTTGTAGCATAACACAGTCTTTCCCCTCCCCTAGGACCTGAGGTTGGATCACCTCCTTGATATCCTTCTCATATTGCCTCCAGCTTCTACTGCTGCAACTGTTGCTGTTAGGACAGCCTCTGCGCAATTCTCTCCACTCACCTTCGGTTACACAGATGCATGGAATCTTAGAGTGAACTTCCAATACAGTTTTGTTGGCCCCTGAGGTGATGTGGGTGCCTCAACCCCATCATTGTACTGTAGGATCCCCTGCTGGTATTGTTCAATGAAGAACTAGTAGTTGTTTCTCTTAGCTGTGAAACAGGGAATGCCTTCTATTACCTTCTGAAGCAGATCTTACTTTTTCCTCTATAAAACTTAATCTGCTTTCTATCTCTTTTGAACTGCTAGAACAAAATATTATGACAGATAGATTCATTTGCCCAGTTTATGAATAAACAGCCTCTGCTCATTTTGTCTCTGATAGTTTT
This sequence comes from Solenodon paradoxus, assembly GCA_004363575.1. Classification (NCBI taxonomy): domain Eukaryota; kingdom Metazoa; phylum Chordata; class Mammalia; order Eulipotyphla; family Solenodontidae; genus Solenodon; species Solenodon paradoxus. The sequence goes on from RJWH01001643.1 coordinate 320,617, forward strand.
TTTTGACATCATGAAACAGTTTCAACTTTGGTTTAACTACAGGACCCCACATTACCCAGATTTTAAAGTGGACAGAAAAGATAGCAAGAAGAAATCAACTGATTTTTATTGTATTGTATTTGAGTATTCTGTATATTTCTTAAACTCTACTATCTTCTAATACTGTTTCCAAATGTTTATTTATCTCACATTTGGCATTTAAATGTGTTTGGATTTGTTTTCATTTTGAAGACCTCTCTATTGTACAATATATGTATATACATAAACTCATGAAACTTTCCAGCTTTGTTTAAATAGTTAAATAGTTCCATAAAGCAATATTATGACTCAGTTTGCATATTTAGAAAATTATAATGATTTCTTTTAAAATTCTAATTATAGTTTAAATAATTAATTGCTATTCAAAATCAGACACATTATATACTCAATTTAATATACTTTTTTAGAATATTGCCAAGGATTAAAATAAATTATAATGTATAGTGCATAATTTCACTTTAATTATACATTTCTGTGATTGGTTTCCAGATTAGTGAATCTGGAATACTGTTATCTTTGGAAATCATTTTCTTCCTTTACAGTATTTCTTGCTTGATGAAAATGTAATGCTGACAAGATGAGAATCTTAATTTTTAAAATGTTTTGTTATAAATGTATTGCATACTATGAAGGATGGTAAAACATGAGTTGATGTTGGTCTCTGACATCTTGTGCTCCATGCAATAATCAAGATTTGACATGTCCATTCATGCACAAATTTATGATTTGTTTTATTTTGTTTTTAACATCATGAGTGGGGCTTTGTGAAGAGTATAGTGAATTGTGAAGTTAGAGGCTCATGCATCCACATGGGACTAATCTCACTTTTGACATCCTCTGCAACATCGGGGGATTCCAAAACCAATCTTGGATTTGATAATTCTCTAAAAGGACTCACAGAACATGCTGAAAACTGCTATGCTCATAGTTGCAGTTTATTATAGGGAAAGAATACAATTTTAAATCAGTCAAAGAATGAAGAGCACAGGGTAGAGTCTGGGAATGTACCAAACATGGAGCTCCCATAACCTTTTCCCCGTAGATTTAATAATTACTTTCCCAGATCAATACATGACAATGCGCATGGAGTATTACCAACCTAGGAAATATGCCCATGTCTCAGTGTTCAGATTCGTTGCTGTTGTCACTGTTGTTTTTCCATTTACAGGGATGATTAACAGGTTTATTTCCAACATGATTGATCTTAGTCTCTAGGTTGACATAGATTAACACTAAATAATAATGCTGAGTTTTCTTGTATGGTCATATCCCTTTCTAAGACCATTTGGTAATCACTAGCTCTCATCATATATCATAGTTAGACTCATTGTGAGTCAAAACACAGACAAAGAAAGACGGGCCTCCCATTCTAAGGATGTAGACGTGTCTCTTAGAAGCCAAGATCAAAGGCCAGAACTCTTTAGAGAGAAGGTTAAATATTTTACTACACGAATTTAGAAATGAAGGAACTATTAGAAGATTAAATAATCCAAAATGCTTTTACTTGATTTCAGACCTTATTTCATGATCTTCCTTAAAGGAGGGACCCAGTAATTGTCTTCTTGTCACTATGCAGAATATCAGAGGGTGATGTAGAAGGAAAGAAACCATTTGTTTTAGCTTTTACTATTTGCCAGTAGGTCTCTATTTTACTTCACTCTCCTTTTCTTTTGTTGTGCCTTCTCCAATCCACTATTGTTAGATCCAGTTACTAAAATACCACTATGAATTAGGAATCACTTGTATAAATGCCCAAAGAGGTAGGTCTAATCAGTGAAACTCTTGTCTGACACTGTTATACAGATGGTCTCCAATTGCAATGATTCAACATAATTTTTTGAAAGTACAATGGTACAAAAGCTGTGCATATTCAGTAGAAACTGTACTTTGAATTTTGAATTTTGATCTTTTCTTGGATTAGGATATGAAAGATGATAATTTCTGCTACACAGCAGCAGTAAATCATACCTCTCAGTCAGCCATGCAATTACAAGGGTAAACAGCTGATCTCTATACACTGTTCTCACTTTTAATACAATATTTAATAAATTATATAAGATAGTCAACACTTTACTATAAATAGAATTTGTTAAATTGTAGGCTAATGTTTGCATTTTGAGCATGTTTCTATTAGGCTAGACTAAGCTAAGATGCTCAGGTTAGTGTACTAATGTATTTTTGAATTACAAAATTTTTGACTTGCTATGGGTTTATCAGTTCATAACCCCATGCACTGTTGAGGAAATGCCTTCTTCATTTGTAGATTAAATGTAAAAGCTTTTCCAGAAGGATCAACTATTTCCTTCCTCTCCGCTGACTCTCTTTTGTTGGAAGGTATAGTCCTCTATGTAAATATTTTCCCGTTTTTGATTGCATATATAGAGGTATAGTTCTCTGTTACAGTAAGGTCAATAGCTCAGCATGTTGAAACTTTGCTCTGACTTTTACTCTTAAAGTCAATTAACACTACAAAGTGCTGGTGATGGTAGTGACTGAAGTATACCTCATCTGAAAGAGTTGTGCCCACTCAGCTCTAGCCAACAGTTATATGGTTAGAATGGTGAGTCTGAAAGAATGCACTTTTCTGATATTTACATAGCATCAAACTATTTGAAAGTAAGCAATTTAATGGCATCAAATACATGCACAATGTTTTGTATCACCACCTCTACATAGTTCCAAAACATTTCATGGCTTCAAAATAAAGCTTCAAACCCATTCCATTAAGCTGTGACTTCCCATTCTCTACTCTTTTCAATCACTCAAACCACTAATCTGCTTTCTATTTTTTTAATAGATTTACCTTTTCTGAATACTTCATATAAATGGCATCATATAACATGTGATCTTTTGTCTCTGATTTCAAAGTATCACTGTTTTAAATGTGATTACAATGAACACTGGATTAACTAAACTCAACTTGTGTAAAGGTAGGTATGGCTCATTTGCTGCTAAAAGTCTCTGCCTTGATGCAAAGAATGATATAAAAGACCAAAGACAGAAGTTTAATTAGGAGAAAGGGGTCTGGAGAAAATATTCTGGAGGAGAGGAAAGAATTGAACTAGATCACCATTAATTCATCAATCAAGCAAGGACATTGAATCCTGCAGAAAACCTGTTAGAATCAATGATTTGGATAGCAAACCAAGTGCAGTGTTTTAGAAAGCAGACAAAATGAAAAGTACTATAAAGTTGATTATCAGGTAGGCTCCCAACTCAAAACGCATGGAAAGAGAGAGAGAAAAAGAAAGGAATGTTATGAGGTAAACAAAAATGCTAAAAATGGTATCTATTGTACCTCAAAACACAGATTTGCTTTGATACTTTCCTTTTTAGTTTCACTTTCTCGAAGAAATGAATACAGTTTCTCATTCCAGATTGTTGTTAGATTTATGCTATTGTTTATACAATATCTAGCACAAAGATAACAGTCATTGCATATAAATTTTTATAATAATGAAACTATATCAATAAGGTACGTAAACCAATAGTCTTAGGATAGATATTTGCTCTCTGGATTGTTTTTATATTCCCTCTGGGTAAAGGTGAACATCATACATGGGTAAGGCAGATCCTTAGTATTAAGATGTGACTTACTAATATATACATATATATAATTTTAATCACTAATTTAGTGGAATGATCATGGTCTTTTAAATTAAATCTAAAAATAATTTCACTCATTAGAAATAATGACAGATGTACTGTGTGATCCTCCGTAATCCTTTTTAGTTGTCAAAATGACAGTTAGTGGCAAGGTTAAGCTTGTCAAAATCACACTGCCAACTGGACAGATCTCAAATTTAGAAGGACAACTTCTGTGCCAGACTAAGTAGGTGAAATTTTTGTGCCTTTTCCATAAGATACAGGGGAACTTGTTGCATTGAAAAAACTTAGATTTAATTTTTTTCAAATATTTTAGTAATTAATTTTTAAGAGAAATAGAGAATTACATCAACATCTCCATAATGTGAGCAATATTTTGGCCCACTTTAACCAAAGTTTAGATCATAAAGAGATTTAAAGCTACTAGACCAAGTCTTAACTATCTTATAATTTCATATTGCTCATATTTTGAAATGTAAATACTCTTAACAATGTAAAATTGGGCCGAGGAACATATTTTACTACTTAGAAGTCCATTTCCTGAATACTTCAGTGTATATTAATGATAAAAGCCTAATACCATTTCCAGAAATCGTATCTTTTGATTTAAGTAACTGACTTGAGTTAGTGAGGGGGATGAGGAAAGTCTGATATTTTTGGAATTCAATACACCAAAGATCAGAAAATCAAGTACAAAACTGTCATTTGTCTCAAAAAAAAATTAAACATACACATTTGCTATGTGAAGTTCTTCCTTAAGGTTTTCAGTGGTCCTTGACTTGAGTGAAACGAGGTTTGATGTTGACAAGTAGAATGTTATATTTACAGGACAGATTTGTACCAGTAATTTTAGGAAGCAGGGAAATTGAACTGAACACATATCTGTTAGATCCTAGGCCTAGAGAAATTAATGAGACTGCTGATTGGGCAGCAGTAGAAACAAAATTTTGGGGGTAGTGTGGTTCTAGTTTCTTATTGATCAAATGATGTATTGTTTGATTTGACTAGGATTTAGTAGGGGAACAGGGAGTAGAAACATTTACATAAGCTTTTTTTAAAATATAGCATCTATTACTGGTATTCAACAGATAAAGTCAGGTCACATATACATGAAATATTATTATTTTTAATTACCTTCCCTATGGTAATTAGGTAATAGGAAAGGTTCCTATTTACATTGGTGCTTTAAACTTATTTGGTTAACTTATATGGTTCTATGCTTTAAACTCATTTGGCTAAGAGAAAATGTTTTAATAAAAAAATGCTAAAGTTTTATGTAGCATACCAAAATTTATGGATGTTGTTTATGAAGGTCTAGTTTGTGAAATATTTATTTCAATTAAAAAAAAGCAGAAAATATCTGAAACTTGTCTAATCATAAAGGACCCTGGACATGTGAAATGATATTCAAAGACTAGTCTAAGGCAAATATTTGTCAGAATAATTGAATTTGGGGGCGGGGGGGGAATCTGGATTTAAATTTTTGTCTTAATGTGTTTTTATTTTTAAGTTCTTATAAGTAAAGCCCAAAAGAGAACCTAAAAGATACCATTTCCACAATAACCAGGATGAATATGAATGATGCAGGGAAAGAGTAAAGATTAATCCAGTTGTGAGATGTTTGAATATTAGCTAGAAAAAATTACAATAGAAGTTGGCTTCCATGTGAGAAATAGATATTTTGGCATTTGCTTCCCAATTTATACCTTATGAACTCAGAATTATATCTTTTTTAATGCTACAAAATCAATTCCCAATTAAAAGTAACATTTAATTAAAAGTAATTCCATTAATTTTATTTGAAAAATGGATTCACATGATGGATTAATATGCAAACAATATAATAGAATTCTTAAAAGGTAACTGAGGGCACTGGAATAGAGAAAAGATAGTATGAATGTAGTGGAATATAGCCTGCCTGGGCATGGTCTTGGCTGGAGATAAACTACAATTTTGGGATGAGTTTCTTAACAGCCAAAACAAATACAAATGTATAGCTGGTTGCAACAGGGGTAGAAAACTGTATGCCTTTGGGCCAACTCCCATCTGCCACCTGGTTTTCTAAATAAAGTTTCATTGGAACAGAGCTGTGCTCATTGGTTTTTATATTGTCTATAGCTGTTTCTCCTTTACAATGACAGGTTTAAGTAGTTGCCATGGAGATCACATGGCCTGCAAAGCTGAATATAATTTCTGTCTGGCCCTTTGCAGTGTTTACCAATCCCTGAGTTGCCACACTAGAGTTTTTAAAAGATATTTTTTAATTTACTGTCTTAGTGAATTAAAACACACACACACACAAACACACACACACACACACACACAACCTTCTAAAGTTATTAGAACCCATTGGTATTAAGATGTTTATCAAAATTCATATGATGTTTTGCCATGAAATTTTTGTTTTCATATTAATGGATTATCAGAGTACACTATATTGAAATTTCAATTAGCCAAAGCTCATCTCTTGTATAAATAAAATACTATATTTTCAAAACCTTCTTCAAATATTACTCAAGGCCCAGATCTAAAAACAGATCCATTACCTAACAGCTACCCTTTACACAAAGATTGTTCAATATGCTCTTCTACCTTTCTGACTTTTAAAAGCAAATTGCATTAATCATTTATTTCAGAGAAAAAGCAATCTCTCAGTAAAGAACGTTTCCTTCTTCTCTGTCTTAAGTACAGATCAACAGCAACTGTCACAAAATGGATTTAGGACAATGTATTGAAAGGAAAGGATGACAGCACCAATAAAGTTTCTTTAGAATTCTATCTAGCTGGCCTTCAGAGCTGGTAGAGAAAAACATTAAGTTCTGTGAATATGCCAAGAGTGTCCATTTTTAGTTTTGACACCCAGGAGACTAAATTTGAAGCCCACTTTTGACTTCGGCACACTTGCCTTATTCAAGAGTGAGGTTGATGCAGGTTGGATAATCAGAGCGTCTCTCCCAAGATCTGGGAAGAGACTGCTTGTTGGCACTGCACCACATCAGTGGTGGTTCCCAAAGAAAGAAGCCATAAGGTCTACTGTAGAGTGAAACAATGGAGCCGCTCTGATTCCTGCCTCAGAGAGTCCTGGTTGTTAAGATATTTCTTAGATCTTGTGAAATTCTCCATCGTTTTTAAAAATCTATTCATTGTTTCCAAGGGGATTTACTGATTTATCCAGATAGTATCTCTTCTATGTCCTAGTGCTTTCAACTTCTGCACTTACAACATACTCTATTCAACCTTCCCTCATAATAAAACCCCAATAAATTCAACAAATAATTTTTCAAGCTAGACTTTAATTCCTAGCTAGACCTCAATCTCCTTAAAATCGTATGTTTATATACACAATGGAATACTACACAGCCCTCAGACGAGATGAAATCCTGTCATTTGAATCAACATGAATGGATCTAGAGGGGATTATGCTAAGATAAAGAATTCAAAAGAAGATACCATAAGACCTCACTCATGGTGGTACATGAACAAACAGAACAAAGGAAATGATGGAACAAAACCAACCCTTGGACACTTGCAATCGAACCAAGGTTACCAAAGGGAATGGGAGGGAGTAAGCGAATGGAGTTACAAGTGGTAGCAGAGCCCACTGGACAATGTTGAAGAACACTTGGTGATTTGGTGGAAGTTACGGTGTGTTGACATATGGAGGAATTATACATATGAACTCATTTTAATGTGTAGAATAAGTTACTACAATAAAGAAATCTTATGTCCAGAAGTGAACACAATGCTTCAGGCATTGTGTGATCATCACAGAGTAGGTGAGGACTAACGCTTCCCTTATTATACATTTCTAAGGCATTTCTTTAAAAAAATAGATGCATCATGCAATTAAGCTTATACTTAAATCAATTCTGTCCTCATGATTAAAACTGACACTCATGCTATCATTTTGGGATCTAGGTATATAAATTTATACTTACTTGTCTCTATCATATTTGATCCTATCAATTAACTCATTTTTCCAGCTTGTAACATATCTTCAGATCAGTAATAGTTGTCAGTTACTTTGTGCTAGAAAAACTTTAACATTCCATGTCTTTCATATTGTCATTTTTCCTAACAGTCTTTTGAGAAACTTTCTTTATCCCTGAATTCATCTTTTCTCTACCAACATATCCTTGAAAGTGAAAGCATAAATATTTTGATTGATGTTAAATTTCTTGGAGATGAATAACAATCTTACCATGAATTGTACAAATAATTGTATGTAAAGAAAAAAACTAAAAATGATTTATATGTGTTCTACGCTATGTGTAGATGTGAAAAATACACGCATAACTAAAAAGAAAAAAGAAACTAAAGCACAATTCATTAAAAAAGTAATTGAAGCAGATCCATTTGGTTCCAAGATGGTAGACAGTTGAGATCTCAATCTTGCTCCCTACCCACAGACATGACAAAACTGCACCCTTCTAGCAACTATGACCTATGAAATAGAAAAGGTTCAAGAAGATCTACAAAGAAAAAGGACACACACCTTCATAAATGGCAGGAGAAGCTGATCTGTCTCAGTGTCACACCTCCCCTCAGAGGCTATGGGCCATACGAAAATAACACTGATATGGACACTCTCTCTGGATGCTCTTCTGGAGCATGTGTTACTCACAATGGGCAATGACTTACAGTCATTGAACCAAAAACCTGGGAATGAATGGGGTGACAATGGGGATAGCCCCTTCTTCTACTTGGTGTGAACATTGGAGGGTGAGAGTTCAGGAAGACCAGAGAATACTTGCCCCTCCTCCAGTTAGTGCACTGGTGCCAAACTGTAGGTGCTCATATCTACCTTTCCAATGACTGCCAGAGACAGAAAGTGAGGACCACAGTACAAGGGCAGGTAGTGAAATGGTCCTAGCAAGGAGAATTCCATTCTCTGGCTCTATGCAGGAAGATAATTGAAGTGGCTCTAGTGAAACAATAATATCCAAATGCTTGGGGCTATTGTCAAATAGCTTTGCTATCTACTTTATACTCCTTAAAAATTCAAGCCATAGATTCCAGGCTTTATTTGCTACCCCTTCCTGGAACTGCCACTCCTCTGGAGGACTGAGGAATTTTCACAGGGAGTATGCTTTGCTAAGAGCAGTTCCTGGCTCTCCCTTTCTTGTGGCATCTGATGGACCTGTAGCCTATTCACGAAATAGGTCCACAGCTCTCTCAGGTCTTTTTCATTGTAACTTAGCTGTTCATCTTGACTATTCCCCCTGGTCTCAGGATGCAAACTTGGATCCTTGAAATTTATGTGAATGATGCTCAGCCAGAAGCAGTGGATACAACTATTTCACCAGGGCATGCCATTTATATAACATTTTAAAATTAAAAAATTTTAGTGGTTGTCAGGGACAAGGGTGAGGGCAGGAGAATCAAGTGGATGTCGTTATAAGAGCAACTCTAGAATCTTATGGTGATAGTACTTTGATCTTGACTATGATAGAGGATATATTAACTTATTCATAATGATGGATATTGTAAAACTAAATCACACATGCATATACACAACTATGTACAAGGAAATAAAGGAGAAAGAAAAAAAATACCAACTTATACAAAATAACTCAAAAGTTATATTTAGAATAAAGCCATATTTTTGCAGCTGAAAGAATGAATATGTAAAAAAAGTGTGAAAAATATTTGTAAAACACTTATCTGATAAGAAATGGATATCTAAAATATATATAATCTTAACTAGGTCTATGCAATTCCAAGATGGTGGACTGCTAGGATCTCAAGCTTGCCTCTTCCCCAAAGACACAACCAAAAAATATCTATTTAATTACTAGGAATTTTGAAAGGAAATGGAATCAGCATCACAAAAATCAGAGGGGGAACACATCTCTATAAACAGTAGTGGGAAACAATCTGTTTCAATGACACGCTATGCTCTTTAGAGACCCCATGCCCCAAAGGAGAGACCAGTGAAGCTCACACTTTCCCAGAGCTGAGGACTTTCTCTCTCTGTGAGTGTGCCTATACCTGATAACTGACTTCTAGTCACTGAACCCAAAATCTTGGTGTGAGGTGGAAAGAGGGCTAACCTTCTTGTGAACAGAGACACTGCTTCCATGCGGTGTTGGCACTGGAGGCTGTCATTACAGGAAAAAAACCAGGGGGAAATGCTCATCTTCTCCACCATTAGTGCACTTGTGTAGAGCTGTTAGCACTGAAAGCTGCTTTTCTGTGTAACAGAGACAGACAGGTCAGCAACAAACAGCCATGTGGAGGGCTGACTGGCTCCCAACAAGAATCATTCCATTCTACACCTCTCACAGGGAAACAATTAGAAGATTTCTACCAAAACTAAAACCTGTCAGTATGGAGCTGCATCTGAAAAATTTCTGCATCTGTTCATTACTTCCTAGGATTTCCACCCCAGACTCCAGGGATTTTTGATAGTACCCTGCCAGAACTACTGCTGCTCTGGAGGACTGAGGGATTTCACAAGGATTGTACTTTGCAAAGAACAGACAGCATCTCTCTCTTCTGTGGCTTCTGGTGGGACTATGGCCTTCTTGTGAATGGGGTCCACAATTTGTACTTTTTTTTTCCCTTGTAACTTGTGTTCATGTCTATGACTTGAGGAAAACTTTTCATTACCTACCCTGATTCTAAATCCTGTAAGCTGGACTCTCAGGTATTAACACAGTACAGAATCTAGAGTTCAACATTCCTGACAAGTACTGAGATCACATACTAAAGGAAGCCCCAAATTCCAGATCGACACCCAAGATTATATTATGCAAGTTGATACCCTAACAAAAGACCTTTACACCAGGGGAACCTAACCCACAGAATGTCAAAAATATCTAAGACAAGAGAAATATATGTAAGATGACGAACCAAAACAACAACTCAAGCAAAAATCTGAATGTCACAGAACTCAGTAAATTATCTGATGAATTTAAAGTTACAGTTTTAATGATACTCACAGAAATTAGTAAAACAATGGAGGAACAAAAAGAGAACCTAAATAAAGATAGAGAAAATATGAGCCAGTTCCAAATAGAATTTATGCAGCTAAAGAACATAATAGATGAAGGTAAAAAAAATCGCAAGAGGGGCTCAACAGCTGGCGAGCCTCCAATAACTGAGCTAGGAGGTAGGACAGTGGAATGCATCCAAGCAGATTACCAAAGAGAAAAAAAAAATGTAAGAAATGAAGACAGCATATGAAACCTAAGATCAAGAGGAATAACATGCACATCATTGGTTTCCCAGAAGAGGAGGAGAGCGAGAGAGACTCGGCAGAAACTACTTGAAGAAGCAATAGCTGAGACTTTACCTAACCTGAGGAAGGAAAGGGACCTCCAGACCCAGGAAGCTCAAAGAGTTCCAAACAAAAGAAACCCAGACAGACCTATAGCCAGGTACATTGTCATTAAAATGACAAAAATACAAGATAGAAAATCTTAAAAGAAGCTAGAGAAAAATGAGTACATACAAAGGTGCTCCATACAATGATCAGCATGTTTCTCATCTGAAAACTTTATAGGTCAGAAAGAAAATAGCATGATATAATAAAAGTACTATAAGAGAAGGATTTACAACCAAGGATACTCTACCCTGCTAGATTATCACTTAGAATTGAATGACAGAGTTTTACGGTCAAACAAAATAAAAATATATCACCACTAAACCAACCTTATAAGAAATATTTAAGGAAGTTCTGTAAAATGAAAAGAAACCTCACTTAGAAGCAGAAAGACATCATATATATATATAATAAACATGAGGGTAAATGAGCTCAAGACCAACTTGCTCTCAAGTTTTAACAGGTTATAGGCTCAACCTGGTGGCCTAGCATCTAGAACACCCTGGGCACAATTCTACATACACCCCAATGTTTCAGGTTTAAGACCCAGAGCTGGGGTAACAACCAATGTGAACAACTCAAAAAATAAATAAAGTGCTTCTCCCTGCTGCCTACTTACCTTCATTACTGCATGTACTTTTCCTTTAAAACAAAAAAACCCACTAGGTTTCAAGCATAGAAACTTTCATGGAAACCCCACTATAATCTAAAACATAAACCCATAGAAAAAAAATAAGAAATAGAAAAGAGAAACCAGACACAGTTTAAATGCTTTCAAAGCACCTAAGAAAAAAAAGACATAAAAGCAGTTTTAGACAATCTTTATTTAAAACACTATCTTAAAATGCTAACACTATAGGAAACTTTTTTGAACTACGTAGCATTAGGTGAACAATAGGATGAAGGAAGGAGAGAGGTTCTATCCGTGACCCAGGGTTTTGTGCAGAGGTGCTCTCTTCAAGGGGTCTGACTGGCCCTGGCCAGGAAGAGCTCAAACCTGCAGGGGACTCCAGGGCCCTATCTCATGCACCCTCCCCCTTGGACCTGGCACTCTGGAGTGGGGGGGGACCTGGCACTAGTTGGCCTCTGGGGGTCTTGGGAAAGCCCCAAGAACAGGAGGGCTCTGTGACAGAGGCTGGTGTGAGGACTGAGATGTTGTCAACATCTGTCTGCTCTGAGCATTCTCTCTCCTCAGCTCCTTGAGCTTTCTCTGCTGCAAGTGTGTGGCCTCCTGGATGTCTTCAGCTCTCTTCTCCAACAGGAGCTTTTCTTCTTCCTGGAAGTCCTGGGCTTTCTGCAGGTCCCTGTTCCAGGCCTCAGTCATGTTCCCACAATGACTGGGTGAGGCAGGTAGAAAGCAGAGTCTGTGTCCCCTTGACAAACAGGCCGTGTGCCTCCCTCTCATCATTCTCTCTGCAACTGCAGGGCCTGCTCAACGGAGCTTGAGGCTAATATTTCTGTTGAGACTGCAGTGTCTGATTCTCACCTTCCAGCTGGGAATTTTCAAAGAGCAAACATGCTTTCTGGATTTGCAGAGCAGTTATTTGTGCTTTAAGTTCCTCCATCTTCTGATTTTTTTCCAGCCAGCCTGGCTACCTTCTCCTTCTCCTCTGGGCAGGGTTGTCAATGGGCCTTCATGAGAGTCCCTCCTCAGGGTCACCCTTCTGCTGGCCTGGTGACTTTAGGCCAAGGAGACCTCCCTCCTCTGTGGCCTGGGTCCCTTCTCCTCCCAAGGGTCGTACCTCCACCTGCACTCTGACTGGCACCAGCTGGGGCAGGAGCCGCAGCAAAGCCCCACCCAGCTCCAGCAAGCCAGCTCTTGCTCCAGCATTTCCAGTGCAGGCCTGGGTTCCACAGCTGCATGTGGCCTTTCTCCTTTGTCTGCTCCTGCTCTCTCTGCTTCCTGCTGTCCAGCTCCTGTCACAGTCATGGTCCTGCAGATTAGTGCTGGGCTGGCTCCCATCTGCGAGCCTGCCTCCAGGAGCTTCTGATCTGGCATTCATGGACATCCCTGGGGGCCATTTGAGAGGCAGGCTTCTCCTTCTTCCTCCTAAAGAGACTACCCTGTGCTGACCTGGAGGAGGTCAGTTCTCAGTCCCATTCATTTGGGCCAGAGAGACTGGGTGAATTGGGAGGCATCTGTCTCCTTCTTGGGTGATTGGTCTGCCTCAGGGGCTGGGGTCTCTGTCTTGTTCCTTCTAGGTCTCTCAGGGTGGTCCACCTTCAGGCCCCTTTTCTCCAACCAGATCAGCTGGTCACTGTCACATACACCAGAGCAGTACAGCTCAGGATCTGCTAGGATACCCCATGTCTCCTGATGCACTGTCACTCTGTCAAACAGCATCAACGGAGTTGTCCACAGCAGCTCCAGGACCCAAGGGGCAGGTACTTGTGTGTCCCTGGGTCCCTTCCTGTCTGAGAAGGGCCTAGACACTCTGCCAGCGATACCAGCAACAGCCATGGTCCAGTGGCCATAATGAACATTGGAATCCTGGGAAGGTTCCGTTTCTAAGGAAACAAGTGCCTGGTAACTGGATTCCTCACAGTGAGGCTGGGGGAAGGGAGCCCCCAGGTTCTGGCAACCTGTGCCCCTTCAATGTGCTCACTGAATAGACAGAAGGTAACTGATACATGCACAAGGCATGTGGGGTGGTTGAACACTGATTGAACTTGGTCACTGGTCTGGCTGTCTCCACAGCACTCCAGAGGGTCAGCTAGTGTACAGTCCTATTCTCTACATGGGAGTGTCACCACAGCATGGTCCATCCCTGGGAGACATATGATGATCTCTCAGTTTATAGGAGTGTCATGTGGGGTGTTGGTGACACAGGCATCTTATCTTTATCCTCTGGACCACTGTCACACAGTGAGTGTCATTCCTGACATTGCCCCATGCTCATCCTCGCATCCCCTTCTCCTGACCCAACACTGCCTGTCTGCATCTGCACTAATAGGTCTGCTTTCTCTGAGGAGTGTGACCAGGCTGACTCTGATCATCCCTTTCCTTTCATCCTACCAAGTCTTCCTACTAAAGCTGTTTTGTGTTAACAATGGAAATGCATCAGCTCTCTAAATCTGTTGGTATTCTCTAAAATTTCTCAATTAATATCTTCCTTGAAGAGTTGTATTACTTAAGATAAATTACGTGAAATATCCTAGACTAACATGGAAGTACTAAATATGTATAGATTCTCTTTTTCTCAAAAAGGGTTTCAAGTTCCATGAAGGCAGACGTTTTAATAAATGCTTCTTGGTCATTTAATATATTCATGTTTGTTTACACTGGAATATTTGGATTATATTTTAAATAGTAATAGAGCTCAGGTTGATTAGGTTGATTTCTCAGAACGTGCTCAAAATATAATCTATCCCATTTTCAAAATTTATAAATCTTTGGTGCATCCTGGTGGAGCAGTGGCAAGTCAATCACCTCAATTTAATAAAAATTTTTTTAAATTTTTCCTTTGCTTACATTACCTTATGATTTTCAGGATATTAAATTTGCACCTCAATCTACGTGCATGTCATACCACACCTCTACCAGAGTTCTGTTAGTATAAGTGTTGACAGAAATGTGAAGCAACTGAAACTCTCATACACTTCTGGTGGGAACAAAAAATTGTGCAATCACTTTGGAAAACAAAGTTTGGTGATTTCTTATGAAATTAAACACATGCTTTTCACAAGACCCAGTTATCTCACTTCTGGGTGCAATTTCATTTTATTACTCTAGGTAAATGAAACTATGTCCAACAAATCTGAATAAAGTATTCGGAAGTATTTGCTGTTGCATAACAGTACCAGCAGCTGTAGTCTTCATATTTAAGAAAGCTGTTGAATAGTGCACTTTATCTTTAGGGAAAGTACATATCAATAAGAAATGGACAAAGGAAAAACACCAGGTCAGACAAGATATGAGTAGATTTTTGAATGGAGCTTCTTTGAATTCAGATGTCTGCTTTTTGACCAATAAAACAAACACTCAGCAGCTTATATGGCAGTGTTATGCAGAGAGCCAGTTCTCATTTGATATTTGGGAAATTAAAGTGAGCCAAGCAAGCCCTACCTTCAAATCCAGTTGAATCCCCACCCTTTTATGGGAGTTTTGCTGATCTCTTCCCTTTCCACTAATCACCCTCCTCCTTTCCGCTAAACATATTTCTATCTTCTTTGTATTCAAAAAATTTTGCTGTGCTTTTCTCCGTTAGAATTAAATGCATCCTACTTATTTGTGATCCATTCATACGCATAGCCTTCTTGGATTTCTTTAGTTTTTATTTGGTATCTTTTCACTGTTTCAGGATCTCATCCAGGATTTTATATCACATTTACTGGTCATGTTTCCTCAGATTCTTTATTGTGACAGACTTTCAGATTTTCCCAAGGACATGTTTTTATAAATTTTCATCATGAGATCATTTTTCTCTTAAGAATCACCTAGAATATGTAGTTTATTTATAAGACCTTTTATCCTTGTTGTCTGTGTCATAATTCTAGTGGGATGAAAATAAAAGTTAAAAAACTCATATCATCAGACTCCAGCTTATTAGCCTACATACTTTATTCTCTAAAATACTTACCGGCAGGAAGCTAATGAGTTGAAGTTTATTTCTGGATATACTTTTAAGGCCACAGAATTAGTCATTCCTCCACTCTCTTCTTCCACATTCAAGCACATCACATTTGTTTGGGTAAGACTGTTCATTGCACAAAGGCAGCCAACCAAGGAGTGGGATAAAATCTAAACCACATTCTATTCTACTCCCTAAGCTAGGTAACCTTGGATTGTCTCTTCCAGTAGGAAATGCTTTTCTCTAATCTGCACTGAGGTGCTATTTGACCTAGGAGAGATTGGAATTTTCAGGTACAGTCACTGTACCATCACTGCCCAATTGTCTTTTAAATTGGACAAGTCTTCTCCAGTGCCCAAATTAGTATCACTTCATCCCTTAATCAAGTCATTGAAATAGCCTTCTAATTGTAATACACACACACGCATATATATATATATATATATATATATATATATATACACAATTCTTTTTGTAACATACATAATCTTTTGCTATGTGGTGTCAGTTCACCTTACTGAGTCATTGACCTTTGCTGTCAAACATGCTGTCTGTGATTTAACCACATTGGATTATTTAAACATAACAAACTCTTCTGTTCTCTAGTGAATGGAGCAAAAGGAGTCCCAGTGATATCTGGAGAACCTGAGGACAAAGGGACCTGTGACCCAGTTCCTAGATAAAACTAAAAAAACATTATGGATGGTTGGTGTTTCTAAGTAGATAGGGCCATAGGCAGTCTTACAGAGCAATAGAGTACTTGAGAACGAAAATATCTGAAAGAAAGAGTCAGACTTGAAGAGCCCTGTACTTACAAACAACAGCAGATTCAGCAGTGACTTATAGAAGTCAACATCCAGAGAGCAGACAGAAACAAAACCACCTCAGAAAAGGCAGCAGCATGAACAGCAACACAGAGGTATAGATGGATTCTCCCTTGTGCTGATGCTTCGCCACAACTAAACCTAGAACTCCGAATTGACCTGTGCACAGCACACAAACTATGGGGTCACTCAAGGGACTAATACTAAGTTTTCACCACCAAGCGAGGTGGAAGTTTAACACAGATATGAATTATTTCATAGGAAAATCAAATTAGAACTCAGAGGTCTGGGTTGGTGGTTTTCAGTCATTAATAATGTCTAGAACTTAATAATTTGCCTGGTACATACCAAGTCCTCAAAGAATGTTATTGAAAGAGTAAATTAAATTATTTTCAGTACCCTCCAAGTTGTGAAATTCTGTTAATCCCCCAGTTTCCCACTAGGTGGCATCCATTCTCAGGAGTTCTTTATTTTCTGCTTTGCTATAGGACTTCTCTGCCCAGTGACCCGGGTTTTCTGTTTTGTAAATGTCAGAGATATTTTGGACTACATATCACTAGACTTTTATGAGTTTTC